>JAJJKD010000060.1:0-221520 GCA_022376535.1 Xylariaceae sp. FL0662B
GTACTATTTGCTAGCAAATATAAGTACCTTTTCTTCCAGTTACTATTAAGGGCAGGCGGACAACAAGGCAGACGATAAATGGCTTATTACCACCACCATCAACAGCGCCGGCAGGTCAGGGAGGTCGGCAGCAGGTAGATCGATTAGTCAGCCGAAAAAAAAAAAAAAAAAAAAAAAAAAGTCGCTCGTTAATTTTTATTGCGGTTTTGAATGAATTGGATTAAGTTACTGGTATTGTAAATAAGGTGGTTAGAGAGGCTCAATATCGTAGTTAATAGGAGCCTCAACTGCTTCTTTTGGTAATATACTAGGTATGTCAGGTGACCTAGCCCCACATACCTAAGTCACCTAGAGGGGCACCTCGCCCCTGGCATCTCTTCCTCCTCTCTTTTCCACATACACACACTAGTCACGCACTTAGCAGATAGCTTCGCCTAGAGGAATACAGGCCCTTGAGCCATTCTTTCTATACGCAGCCGTAGGCATCGCGTATCTAGTTCACAGTGTCCCGTTATAAGGTAGTTAGAATAGGTACAAGATTTCACCAGTTTGCTGGAAAGTAATATTCTATTTCGTTTTTCAACATTCATATGTATTGCGCAGAGTTTCCCTTGCCACTATGTCTCTAGTCTCTTCAAGATTCCCAAGATAAGGCTGAGTCCTCCCTTACGGGCAAGCGATGCTTCCAGCGGGAGGGTCGCAGCCCGTCGAAGGGTCATCAAAGTAGCAAAGTCCTGCCAACTGTAAGAGAAGAACACACGGATAGTGTTTGATTGCACAGAGGAGCAGAAGACGTACCATCACCCTCGCAGTAGCAGTAGTTGCCGATTCCGCTGTCAGGGTCCGCGCTGTGAGCACATGTCAGTCCCGGAATATCAGCCCAACTTGAACTGTGGTAGCGGGCTACCAAGTAGGTACTCACTGGTTGTAGCAGGGTCCGACATAGGCTGTAACCACGCCTAATAGAAGGAAGGAGGCGAACGAAGTGAAGAGCTTCATGGTATATCGTGTAAGGCGATTTTGTGTTTCGACAGGTGTTTGTTCACGGAGTGGATATTTATCGCAGTCTCTTGGAGAATACGGATTCGAAATGCTGATGGAAAGGACGATTTAAGTCGAGGTCATCACACCTAATTATATATATGAACAGAAACGTGCAACGTCACCCTAAGGCTGTTGCCCAATCCTCCAAACTCAAGTTCGAGATGGTCATAATTAGACGTTGAGCTGACAAACTCCATCCTTTCCGCGTCGGCTTCTTGCACCTCTAGGACTCTCTTCTACGTCATCACGGATCAAGCCTCGCGATAGATACTTCCTAACCGGCTTCCAAAGGATCACGCATCCTTGATGTACCACACGTAGACTACGTGAGGCGTCAGGCGCCATAGAAAATCCATCCTATGCAACCATCACGATCCAAGGAACGGGATTCTACAAACCCGCAGGGCTGAATCAGTTCCATATGAGAGGTGGCATTGCTCCGGGACCTGGGCAAAGACCGGGGCGTGGCGGATTAATCCCGTGCCAGAAGTGCTACCATTTGTGATGTTCTAATGAACCCCCAATGTGAGATTTGAGGCTCTATAGAAGGAACGCTGGGAGTAGATTTGAAGGCTCTTAGCAAGCCGCTATTAAAGCTACAGATAAGTAGATATTAGAAGCTCTTAGCGAGCCCAGAGTCTGTATATAGTATACATATAATCTGCCCTCCTGAAGGAAGGAGGAGAATCACCCTGTTTTCACCTGTATTTGGAGCCCCTAAGTCACAACCTCAAGCTTCCTACAATCAATCCACTCTCATGCGAGATGCCGACACGGGGGCGGGATGACATGGTGTGCCGGATGCCGGCATGACGTCCCAGAATTATCTCACCCCGCTTCTCTAGTTGATGCGACCGGGCTGTCGAGGGATCCGGCTATTACGTGGTGTGGTCGGGTGATTCCACATAGGCCTATTTAGGGTATGATAGAACTTTAAGCCTGGTGAGAATTGCACGTTCGATCTAGGAACCATGATGTGACTGGCGTATCGGAGTGTCCTATAGGACTTAATTAATACCAACAGCCTGACAGCGGGGTCTTATGCCTTGGGATGTTGCTTGCTGGGATCCGTACTTAGGATTCCAGTCTATCCATAGAAGCCTTGCGTGAGGTTAGCTGGTATTATGCGCTGTGAAAGCACGGAACCCTCGGCCAGAGATGCTGCTTTCAAGCTATAGAACACGGTATCGCATCCTAAGACAATGATAATACGGTCTTTGTACGTCCTTGACTGCGTCAACCCGATCACCTTGATGTTTGAAAACCATCAAGAGGACACAGCATGGACTACAAAAGTCGTCACCGGTAACGACTCGGCTGTCTGACGTGCATCCATATCAAGGTATCACTCGACAGGTTACAAATAAATGATATTCTATTTCTGGCGCTATACAAGATTCACTTATCTGGAAGATGATCTGTCCCCAGAACTGCCGTGTTCTTAATCTTCGTAATCATCTGACCTGAGAAAACTTCTTATCGCAGTATGCCACATCCAGTCAGTGTCGACCGATGCCGGCATTGTCGCTTCTTGCGGTGTGGCATAGTGCATGTTGTCTCATTGGGCTCCGTCGAAGATGTATCATCCACGTTCCAGTCGATTCGAGTACTACGTTTCAGCGCTGAGCACTCTGTGAGTAGATAGTTGGTTATTAAGTTGAAACGGCAAATACTTACTCCTTCACGGATCGCCTTGCACTCGAGGAAGGACCAATCAGGCCCGAGAAGCTCGGAATCTGTCTGGAGCAGGGATATATGGCCATATTAATGGAAACTTGTGAACCACGGTCTTATCATAATGTCTATCCTGGAGGTATCGTACCACATACCGGTCTCCTCATGGCGAGATCAGACAGGGACCAAGGAAGGCAGAATATCTATAAGAATGGGAACAATCCCTCGCGTACTTCATTCCAAGCAATCTCATCTTCACTTCGGATAGCCTCAACACATTCTACTTCTCAAATTTGTTACGAGCTCTCAGCCCCAATCTATCATCGTATCATACGTTCCTCCCGTCGACCTCTTTGACCATGTACTCATCCTCCATCTTCTACATCCTGCTCGCAGCACTACCGGTCTACAGTGCCCCAGCGCTGGACACTCGTGAGCCCAATGAGGCCGCCACCGTGGCGAAGCGCGAAACCTTTCAAGGCGTATGTCCTTGCCCAACCCCTTATCCTGTAGCGAAATGTTGGAATCAAAGCCAGAAGCTGATCATGGGAAAACCCTTTTACACAGTTCTGCAGCATCGACGAGAACGCCTGCTACTGGAGATCGGACACGGACGAAAGAGATGGGATCTGTACTTGCAGCACGGGCAACGAGGTGAATACTAAATAGTTCCCAATCACAAGTCTTACCGGTGAGTTCGGGTTGCATGTACTGATACTATCGGATGTCAGTGCCGTGTGCATAATAGTTATTGCTACTACGATGATCAGACGCTGAAGTGCATCTGCAGGCTATAGGTGTAGGGTAGATAGTGTAATAGTTCGGCGCCCTGGGAGAAGCTTAAATCCCCGACCGCTTTTTCTTTCGAAAGATTGCCTAGTGTGGTCATGTCAGACGGGCTTTGCTGTTTATGTGTATCGCTTGGGTCACCACTCTCATCCTCACCTAGCGCAGAGCGTAAAGACCGATAGTTTAGTTTATTACTTTTTCAAGAGTCCCCCCAAGATATATGGACACATAAGTGCTATTTATAACATGTCTTGTCTTTAAGAGTTCTAGAAATTCGAAAATAGCTTCGCAATGACATGAGTCCATCTACCCCTCCTTTTCTAAACATGATACCATTATTTACCAGGTAAGTTTTCTGTAAACAACCGAAACTTTAGCCACCGACTTTGATATTTGATAAGGTGTTGGATGGGAAGTGGGCCAAATATAATATTAACGCCTCCACCACGACATATCTCGTATAACCAGTATGAATGGCTTCATGGCTTCATGGCTGAACCCTTTACGGCCGTATGAATATAGTATTTAACGATAACATTATCTAATATATACGACAAATTGAAAGAATGCGGGTTCCTGTCCCGCTTCTTTATAGCTAAGTTAAATACCGCCGGATTAATATAGTAGTTGTGTAGGTGACAGCTAGCGAGTCCCTGGTATTTTTTTTCTCTGCCCTTTAACTCTAAGAACCATGATGATTAGTAGGAGGAAACCCAGGATACAAAATGGACAGGACGAGTATTTAGTGACAAACTTTAGTCGCTCGTTTACCACTTCTTAGAATACTTTTTCCGTTATATTGATTCATTGAAATAATATTACAATCTATGATGCCTCCTTGGGTATAAGGGGTTACGTAAGCCAGACTGACTATTAGTATACGGAGGATTTTGTTTTTTTCACACTCAGTTAGATATAGACTTTTACACACACACACACACACACACACACACACACACACACACACACACACTCGATACGAATTCAGGCCCTTTCTTTTGCCATTGATCTCTTTATCCACGTGCCATTAGTGTGATTATTTTGGTGTCAGCCCTTCGGGCTGGTATTGCCCCCTTTTCTACCACTTGGTAGAAGACTCTCCCGTCATTTGCTGACATGAAGATGCATGGCACACCCTGAACAGTTTTAATATATAACTATAACCGCAGTTAACTGTTACTCATAAAAATATCAATAACGAAACCTTAGGCCGCACTGTGTTCAATGATATCGAAAAGCCATAAGTAATAAAACCAATGTCTTAATCCACAATGCTCTTGGCAAGCAACGAGGTTAAAATTAAGACAAATACTAGAACAACAACAAAAAAAAGGAAAGGGGGTTTCCACACTCGGCTTATCCCACGATCGACGTAGTAATGGTAAATAGTATTGAAAGTGTGTTCCGCGATAAGGGTAAGAGAGGGGCGGTGTCGTAAATAGACACGGCATCGTTCGGAACAGGACAACCCAGCGGCTCGACGGTTCCGTTTCTTTTAATACGGTACACTGGTGGAGGCAACAGACCGATAGCAAAACGGAGGCCCGAAGGCTACGCGGTGGGGTGGCAGGACCTACGCCATGACCCGCCATGATGAGTCAGCACAGGCTTTCGTGCCGAGTTCCTAATATTCAATATTGCTTTGTACCACACAAACTAGCACCGGTTGTGCGAGATATCCGGATGGGCAGTCGAACTTGTCCTGGAGTAGAATAGACAGAATCGACGATAATGGCGGCGATGGTGGCTGCTATCCCCACCGAGAAGCGGATGCCCGTGAAAATAGTTTCTTGGCGGAATACCTATGAGATATAAATAGGAACAATGATGTGCTTACGATAATGTTTAAGAATGTGAGTTTTGTCGTCCCCGTTAGCCGCCCAATGAAAATTGTAGGTATTGTGGCACCCCTGTAGAAGTATACGGAGAAAAATAATATAACGTAGATTTATGGCGTATATATTCTCCTACTGCCTCTGTAAAAGGTTCGAACGGTATAGGAAGCTTCGGATGCCGCGAGGTGCGAGGCGGTGCTAAGGCGGAAGGCTTGCGACATGGAAATAATCTGTAATGCTTCTTGTCATCGACGTTGGTAGCAGTTCTCGTGCCTGTTAAGTATTGTCACTGCCGCAATTGCATCTACAGACTACCGGCACTACTATTACCTACAGTGACTTCTGTCAGTGTTGCCCATCACGGCGGTCAACATTCGAGTGCCGCGTATGGCATAACAACGCTGGGTTGAGTGGTTAACAAGTGCCTTACTCAGGCAACTTGAGGCTTTCTCCATGTGTGGCGTTGTTCCGGGTTGAAGACGTACATATGAGTGTCCTGGCGGCAGCAACTAGGTCAATACGGGACGTGGGTTCATACTCGATAAGCTTCTCTATCAGTGTCCGCCGCAAGATAGCTTGGGTATCCTAGAGCCGATTTTCTTCAAGGAGAAATTACCACTTACTAACGGGGTCGAATCAAGTTCAACAGGGTTGGGGAGACCCTATTCGCTTCTGTTCCGGCTGCTGTTGAAGAACATTGACTCGTCGAGGACTCGTACATTAGCACTACTGATAGCCGGCCAAATTTGATCCCATCTTTAATTACTTATAAGGCTGCCTGAGGAGACAAACGTAACAATAAAGATATCCTCAGCTCCTGACTTGACGTTGACTTTGCCATAGGTGTCACTACCAGCTTCGGGAAGCCGCATCATGGTTTTGATGCAGAAACTAAAGTGCTGTGCTTGATCTCCATTCCCTGGTGAGTCTTGCGGCAAAACATCAGGCAGTTCGGAGCCTTGGTGTTCGAGGTTGAATACCGATGGTGGAACTGCACCCGACCGCATGAGTCCGAAGCTCTCTTTTTATTAACCGGTGTATCAAGATGGTCCATGTGGGTTCTTCTCTGGATGATCTGTGTGATCTCAAAAGGGCTACTGATACTTTTTCGAATAGCGTCTGATCGATATAATTATCTCGAGAACTGTGGTAGTCATAGAGATGATGAATCTCCAACAGATTGTTGTCTCGACACTCCTGATCAACATCCGTACCCTACTCAATTATCTTCTGTCACTACTAGTAGAATAAAACCCATCCTTCCATGTCAAATTGAGAATCAAAATGGTTATTTAAGCTTATAGTTACCTTTCAAGCGTACTAGCGATCGTTGCCGCGCTGACTACAACTGCCATCGTCCTTACTAAGCAGTTACACCTTCTTTGCAATGAATGGCTTTATCGCTGTTGCAGAGTTCATTGCCTGTAAGGTGTGTTTGCGGATTTTTTTTATCACAACTGAAGATAGTGTGGTCTAGGTGCGGGAATCATATTACTCTATGCTGGCGGGTTCAGGCCGCAGGTTTCCTAGGTTAAGACCGGCTCCGTTGAGTATGGGCTGATGTGGGAATTCTAATCATGCTGGGAAAAATTGAAGTTTCTATTTGGCTTTGCTTCGGTGTTGATGTATATCCCAGTACCCCTGAGCATCTAGAAATCTCTTGATACTGCGATGGATAGGTTAGGATGAAGATGGTCAGCCTAGGGATCAAATGCCAAATAGCCAGGGCCCCTATTTCTTCGAAGGAATGTTGAAAAGTACTCCAGGATGTTACTTCGTAGAACAGACCTAGTTACTTAATATTGCATAGAGACTTGCGAGCATAGAGACTGAAGCGGGTGCACAACCATTACTGCTGTAGAGTCTCTGTTCATGACATGCAGACATCGTTTCGTCATCAAGATGTCTCATATGCGACCATGCCTTGGGCCGTGATATCAACGGCACAATTGACGCGCCGCGATATAAGAAACCTCTTTTAAGTTAGCTTGCTTGGGATGGTGTAGAGGCATTTTGGAAGACGCAGAGCAACTCAGCTTCCTTCGGGGATGACTCTCAGGGGTCATGTGAACGACCTTCAGGAACTATTTCTTCTGCATAGGCATGTTGACAACAAACTAGACACCGATATAACGTAACGGAAACTTCAGACTGCCAAGGACACCGTTCGTGTCATGAAATCTGAATAATTATTATCAATAATAATTCAAGAGAAGATTCGCAAATATCAGAGGCCCGGTTCGTCTGAGGTAGTTGAGACGATGTCCCATGTTAATAGAAGAATCGGCCCAGATACCGAGACGGAGAAAGGAAGGTCAAGCATAGACAAACAGCTAAGAACAGTATTGACGCAGGCCACCCGTCATAAATAACCCGGCAAGACGATCGGAAACTGGCACACTGGGAGTTGATCCCTAGCTGGAGCCCATGGAAACATCTCGGATGTTTGACGGCTTCATCATACATAGTATCTACTAAGAAAAGCCTTGAAATAGAGACAGTTACTAGAATAGGCAGGCGCCACGGTCCAGGAATGCTTGAAATCAGACGGGCCATTCCTTTGAGGGTGATGCATCTCAGGAGCTTGATCCTGACTAGGTTATGGGTCTGAACCCCGATCTCGGCCGCACGAGGATCCATGGAAGACAACAAGTAACGTTAGGCATTAGATGACCTATAGCGTTAGTGTAATGTGGAATAATTCTGCCAGTTGGAGATGGACGTCAGGGAATCAACGTTAGAGCATCTCTAGGGATCTCTGCCCTTAGGATGCTGGTTTCCTTGACGCTTGATTTTAGGGGAGATATCTTGTTCAAGGATAAACGGCTCTTCCACAATTCTATCGATTATTCTCCCCGCAATTCCCTTGGCGTAGCAAGCAGTCGACAAGCGCACACGACAATTGCCTGTACGGGATACTATGTGTTCAAATTCTAATTTCCTTAGCTAGTCAGTCAATTGATATCTTTCTTTAACACCGTCGTAAAAGGTACTGCTCATATTTTCATCGTGTTTTGTAGTATGCATTAAGCTTTTGCTAGTCAAGGGACCGACCGTGAGGGGAACTTGGCCGATCACATGCCATTTCTCGACGCTAACTATAAGTCTTGTCCAAGCTAAGTTTGATATTCAATACTGTGCATACTATCAGCCGCAGCTGACAGCTATATATTATATTAAACCCCTGGTGGTTTGATGTGTTGATCGTGAAACTATTAGCCATTTACAGAAACACCATTCTTCATACCACTTAAAACGACATACCATCAACCTGCCACCGTTATGATGCATATACCACCATAGGGAAGTTGTAAATTATCACTAAACTTAGAATAGGTACATAGAAAAGACTCTAGTTAGCGTCATCTGTACGTATTTCGGCAAGGTGTTCAATTGCGCTAAGCTGTGGTCCAAGTGCTGATCCATTTTGCGTTTCCTACATATTCCTTAACTAAATCCCCTTCAAGTCACTACTGTTACGTCGGGAAAAAGTCTTTCGAATATGTTATTAATAGCCCGAAAAACCTCTAGTCCAATCTTCCAAGCAATGCTGTTTTACTTATCTTCTGTACATAGTACACATTACACATGAAAATTCACTCCATGCAAGATGACAGAGGAAATTTGTTCATATATGTATGTAATGGGGTAAGATTCCGGTGTTATCGATCTAATAACTCGGTATGGAAGGTATACTATTTTTAAGCCATAACCATCTTTTAGTACTGTGGTCAACATGGTACTCACTTACACGGACGGCCATGAAGCATCGTGAATATATACGGATTTCGCCGAATGTCACGACAGTGGTTTGATATAGTTCAGACCTGCCTTCATGGGGCTGTAGTGCATCGTTCCATCGATAGCTTCAATGAGGCCTCAATTGATCAGGGAAGATCTACGGTGGGCGATGGACCCACGTGTACCTGAAGATTGGTTGGGATGAGGGCGGACGAATGCGACGCTGCCGGGCGCTAGATGCTAGGCACGTTCATGCGGACCTGGAATTCAAGCATCAATGACTAGCACTGCCGCGCGATGAGGGAGCTGATTGGCTCCCATGTTTAAATACGAGCTCAGGGGTGAAAGCATATTTAAACGTGCTCGATCCCACGAGGAACATGGAAGCGTCATCACAGGTTCCTTTCGTTCCTTGACTAGGTAACGGGATCACCGCTGAAACCCGTCACATAATGCGCGTTCAATCCCTCCTGCTTGCCTTGCCCGTCCTCGGTGCACAGGGTGCGCGCATCCTACAATCCAACGACGATGGATGGGCTGAGCTCTACATCCGCTCTTTGAACGGCGCACTCAATGACGCCGGCCATGACGTCGTGCTGTCGGGACCGGCTGAGAACAAGTCTGGCTCAGGTAGGCTCAACCTTCATGGGACATATCTCCTTTGAGCGGCCGGTACCTAGGTATTGAGGCTGACACGGCACTTCAGGATCATCTGACGAGGAGCCGAAGGCGCGCACTTCCGTCTGCCAATATAATAGTTGCCCAGCTAACAGCGGCCCCGTTGGTTCCAATTCAACCAACACTCGCCTGAACTGGGTCAATTCGTTCCCAGTCACCTCAGTCCGCTACGGTATCGATACTTTCGGCCCGCAGATCTGGAACGGCGGAAAGCCCGATATCGTGGTCGCCGGGCCGAACGTGGGCAGCAATCTTTTTCTCGCGGTCCCGTTCTCCGGCACGGTCGGTGTAGCCGCCTACGCCAGTCACGACGCCAAGATCCCGGCCATCGCGTTTTCCGGCGCGTCGGATGGCGCGCTCGCTTGGAACACGAGCCCCGTCCCGGCTCGAAGCACCGTGTATGCACAGCTGGCCGCGAAGCTGACGGATGCGGTCTTGGATTCTGGCGCGCCGTATCTTCCGGAGGAGGTCTGGTTGAATGTGAACTTCCCTAAGGTCGAGGGGGATTGCACCGATCCGGCAAAATTCAAGTGGGTGCTGAGCCGTATCAATCCCGGCCAATTTTCCGACAAGGACGTGGTCACCTGTGGCAGCGATCGTTTGCCGACAGAGACAGATGTCATCAACGAAGGTGGTTGTCATATCTCGGTCAGCGTGGGCGATTCGACGGATAAGACGACCGCGCCTGCTGACAAGCAGGCTGTCGTTCTCAAGAAGCTCGGAAGCCTGTTGACTTGTTTGCCTTGATTAGATCTTTAGTCTTGGATAGATCATTTTGAAATGAGAAAATGTTGTTTAGTGAAGTTTTCGCTGCCCCTATGCCTTGTGGGTTTGATCACCTGGCTTTCTAATTAGATCAGCTAGTTCTTTCAGCATCCACTCTCAATACAGCACTTTTGCACTCCAATTGTCAATGCTCCTGGTGTAACGATAGCCTCCTGCGGATATAGTGACATGATTTGTGTGGATCCTAGCGCCATTCTCCGGACTGTTGTTATTATGTTACATCGAAGCCCCGGAACGCGCGTCTACTGTACTGCTCGGACGGGTCTCTACCGCGCTTCAGGGGCCAAAGCAACAGACCCGATACAACGCGTCAAGCATCTACGTAGGAATATCCGTAGTACTACGTTAGATCCGACCGGTAGGTAAAATCAGCCGCCTTCAACATGCAAGCCACATGCGACTGTAGCAACTGGTCAAAACGACCGTGTTAGCCATTATGTAATTGTGACCCCACGTAACAGGGCACATATATCCTTGCTACTACTTCCTCCTAAGAACCACGAGTAGCCTTTCTGATAGTCTGAAGCTTATGACAGCACCCGTTTTTCGGGGGCGTCATATTAGTTTCACTCGCCGGTTGTAGCATTTTTATTGAAAATACCTAAATCTCATTTGAATAAATGACATGACACACTACTGTCCAGCTGCCTCGCCGCCAGCACACTTCTCTTGGGCCTCTCAGGTCGAGGGAATAGTTGGGTCTTCAAGAGGTTGGATTATATCCGCTAAAAGCCTGTAAAATAGTAGGACAGTTACTTGTGTTTCCTGCAGGGATGAAGCGGTGGAGAGCTGCTCGTTCTATTGGGCTATGTTCAGGGTGAGCAAGTGATTTAGGTACATCAAATTAACGGCTAATGCAGTTGCCCGAATGGCTTCAATAGTTTTTGCCTTCATACTAGCTAGCAGGTATTATTTAACGTAACCCTTGGAGTGTCTATAGGGGCTTCTTGCGTTTTAATGGAAGAGACACCAACTCCGTTGATTCGAGAACTGGTACAGCACAAGGCATCTCGTGAGCATTGTGTATGTATAGCAGGGTTCTCCCCTCTGTAGAACAGCTGAACGTTAAGTTATTTGCAAATCGCATTGACCCTTTATTATAACAAACGAAAACTACTTTTCATCCAATGTCACAATAGGACGAGCCTAAGTGAATCTCTAGATATTGGGCGGTCAGCCGGGCTATGTGGGAGTGCAGCAAAATGGTTCCTAGCCAGGGTAGGAGATAGTTGTCAGCTAGGGGCTGACAACTAGATAAACATGTCACTAACAAAAGATTGTCTCGATCAACACGAAAAGAGTGCCGTGATTGTAGACTGCAGCGGACGGCGATGGTAGCAAAAATGCTAGAGAAGAAAAAAAGTTTTCCAAAGATTGGAATTGAATGCTGAGATCAGTAACCACATGATATGATCCCCTTGGGTTAACTAGGTAATCCCGCTTCACTATTCCAAGGCCAAAATCATAGAGTTTGTTCCGTATGAGAAAATTATCCTGCGCTGTCGTAGTTGAGATTAAGGATATCAACAGTTGTGACGCATCTATCTAAAGCTACGGCTTTACTCAAGTATAACAACATCAGTCGAACTATCAAGCCCTTTGGAAAAGTTACAAAAGAGTAATACATGCAGAAGTGTTTGTTCTATCGTTACTATGAAGTAAACTCAAATGCCCTCTTCCACTACTAAGAACAAGAAGGCAAAAACTGTTGTACATTGGGTGGCTCTGGACTGTTATTGTCCCACGTTAGAGTTACGTAAATAAAATCAAGTCTAGGTGGGCTGAAGTAGGTTGTATCAGCTCAGAAAGCTCGATGATGTATGGCTAGATCTGTCTAGAACAGCCCCAAGAGACCACGTAGTCTAGGGATGTAAGTAGGGGGCAACTTCGTGCGAACATACTGTGCGCTATGATGGTGCCGGCCATAGCAGGTGTTGCCACAACTTCCCATCCCACCAACAATATTCTGTGCCGCGCATTGCCTGCTCCTCCAGTACGATCTTCAGTTTCGCAAATCCTCTTGGATACGTTTGATGATCGGAAGGAGACATGATTACGTGTTTGAGATCATCATGACCTGTTCACGGAAACCTATGGTTACCTCGATCTCCTGTAGACCCTCGTACACCGGATAGTAAGGCTAATGTGCTATTTCTGAGCCACCCTTCGCATTCATCCGGCCATGAGAATCAGAACAAAGCGAACTACTCGCTTGACTTACACCGATGGCGAATATAGAACTACATCGAAGGAGCTGTTACCTAGTTTAAGGTGCATTGTTAGCGCTCCAATTTCAGGAATGGGACGATGCCTTTGAGGAGACTTCAACCATATAAACTGGTCTCCATAATATCACCAGTCCAGGTAAAGCCCATCTAACACGGGCCGTTAGTTGCTAGATGAATCGTCATCATCTCTGCTTCAACATCATCCTCTATTGGTTCCATAGGTAATTCCGCATGTGATTCCGCATGTAGACACGCGATTTCAATAGCTAGTTATGACTGTGGGGACGCAAATGCTAAAATCTTAATACCCCATTGTGGCTTAAGCATTTCACGGCAGTTGAGAGGTGACGGTGCCAGGGTATAGGTAAAATTAGATTAAGTAATTCATGGGGCAGGGGTAACGGCATTGAACGCGCAAGCTTTCGTCCTCTGCTCCACATTAGCTATAGTAGTCTCCGCCAACAAGACCATGACATGCATGAGTTCAATTCAGCCCGTGAGCCCACAACTGAATAGCTATCCCGTTCCGATGGACAAAACAGCAGAGGTGCGTCGTAAGCTGTGACAGGAGGGCTGGCCGCAACTGTTTCCCTACCAAGTACCCTACACGCTTTGGGCAGGAATTCGTGTAGATCATCTACCTATACAGGGCGTAAGGAGGCCAGATTCAATTTGCATCATGGCGTGGAGACATTAAGACATTAAGACACGTACTGAGTACTCTCATCGCCCTGAAGCAGACGGAGAGACGTACTGACAATTGCCAGGGCGCGTAGTATGCGTTAGGAAATGATGATCACCGATGATGTATGGAAGTCTGAGCAGGATGACGACGCCGACGAATGAGCGCTCATCACGCCATGAAGACTCAAGATGTGGAATCGAAACATGATGAGCTGCCGGCGAGACTCGAGTATAAAGTCTTTCAACCGCTCCGTCCTGATCACTTGAATTTTTTCAGCATCACTCAGCATCGTACAACGCCAACAACTCTACTCTCAACAATCACCTTCTTTAGAACTAGTTTCTTCAAGTCTAAAGGAACTCGAGCAAAATGAAGTTCTCTACCTTCGCCTCGACTCTTCTTGTTTCCATGGCCGTGGCTATGCCGGCTGGACCGCCGGTAAGTATCCCAGAGCTGTTTATTTCCTATCACGACTTCTCTTGATGGCTCTACTCGGGGATTGGATCTCGAAAAGCATAGCTCAGAGTTCCCGGCTTTATCCGAAACAGACATTTGCTAACTCCGGATTTTCTACACAGCCGCCGCCTCAGGACCCTACACCTCTACCGCCGCCACCGGCTGGAAAGCGAGGTGATGCTCCTCCGCCTCCGCATCCCAGTCCTGTGCCACCCCCTCCGGGAAAGAGAGGCAACTCTCCTCCCCCACCGCCGCCGCCTCCTGGCAAGATTCCTCCCCCTCCAGGAAAGCGAGGCGACGCTCCTCCCCCGCCACCAGGCAAGAGCCCGGTCCCCCCTCCTCCTCCCCCACCGGGAAAGCGAGGTGATGCTCCCCCGCCTCCCCCTGGCAAGAGCCCCGTGCCACCACCACCACCCCCGCCGAGCAAGCGAGGCGACGCTCCTCCTCCTCCTCCCGGCAAGAGCCCCGTGCCGCCGCCTCCTCCCCCGCCGGAGAAGCGAGGTGATGCTCCCCCGCCGCCACCAGGGAAGAGCCCGGTCCCTCCCCCTCCTCCTCCACCTCCAAGCAAGCGAGGTGATGCTCCTCCGCCTCCTCCCGGCAAGAGTCCCGTGCCACCTCCCCCTCCCCCTCCGGGAAAGCGTGGTGATGCCCCCCCTCCACCTCCGCCAACCAAGGTGCCGCCTCCTCCTGAGGCCAAGCGAGGTGACGCTCCTCCCCCGACCAAGGTGCCTCCCCCCCCTGAGGCCAAGCGAGGTGATGCTCCTCCTCCCCCGCCACCAACCAAGGTGCCTCCCCCGCCTGCGGCCAAGCGAGGTGATGCTCCTCCCCCGCCTCCGACCAAGAAGCCTCAGCCGCCCCCGCAATAGGCTGCCAACTAGGGCGCGACTGGGAAGAAGCAAAGTACGAGCTTGGGTCCCCTGGCGCTTTGGAGGACAGTCCGGCAGAAACAGAGGTCTTCTGTTGAGAGAAGAGTTATACGATGTTGCAGTGCAAGGGAGAATGAGTTTGGCAAGGGAGGGATGTTGTTTGTTACAGGCCATCGTTGGCAATGGTATTAATCTTGGAGTGTGCAACATTGTACGAAAAACGGCATAAAAAGCGGAAAAAAATCTCTGTTCTTTAGGTCACCTAGTTAGGCTACCTATTTCCTTAATTTAATTGTCACTCTTTGAACATCTCCTCCAATGGCTACCGTGACTGCTCACAACTGCTTTTTTCCACTGATATCTGGGGACTTATGGGAGTTTCCTACAGCTTAGTGGTGGTTTCAGCCAGTTCCTGCTTCTGTCTTTTGCTTTCAGTATTGTCCGATCCGACAGTATCGATCTGCAAAGGCCGCTTTTGACCCTGCTGAGAAGTCGTAGCATTGTAACCATATCCTTTCTGAGTCAACGACTGCTGTCCTCCGGCTTGACTGATGGCACCTCCACCATTCGCCTGTAGGTGGCTCGGGGTTTTCCTGACTTTGATGCTCTCCATTATTGAGATAGCCTCGGTGAGAATTCTATATGCTTCTTGGCATGATGAACTTCTCTCTGGCTCTCGGTCTCGCATTACTCGGTCAGTGCTGTCCGGCTCGCTGCGCTTGCCGTCTGCCATGTTTGCGGTTCAAGATATGAGCGATTCTTATGTGTTCTTATTTCAAGCCGGTTTAACAAGTATTGGTCTAAGTATGGCTTTCAATTTCGTCTGTGCCGTTGGAAGGTGAACGGAAGTTGAGTAAGTCGTGAAGCTGTCAAGGACTCATAGTGATTTGTGGTATGTGAGAGTGACGAGGCTGCTGTGTTACGCCAGCGAATTCATACGGTTTTTTCTATGCCTGGTTGTGTGACACCATATTCGCATGCGTAAAGTATGACTAGGTAGCTTAGTGTTTCTTGGTCAGACCTCGTCAAGACGAAAATCTTCAATTTGAAATATTAATGACTATTGACTTGATGTCAGATACAGTATGTCTATTCTGTGTTGCTGTTAAGCACGTTAACGAAGTTGTAGGTATATGTAACACAACAGTCATTCTTAACATCGCCTACATTATTCATTGGAACATGCTTGAGAAACACCACAATACATTTGAACACAAGTTAAAGACATCAAATACGCCTTGTCATCTATGTATATCTTATACGCACTACATATTTTGAAATCGCTCTTGACTCGACATAATATCCTTCCAGCCTGACTCAGCTAACCACATATAAACTGATCCTCACCACAAGACACTGTTCCGCAATTTCCAACAAACGCAACCTCGCGAATATAACGACTAGGTCGAAGTGTCCACTTCTATGCTTTCCGGGGCCATAAAATCCAATACTTTGCTTGCTGTAATAGTCTACGATGTTAAACTACGAAGTGGCGTGTGTCCCCCAAATGTCTCCAACATCATAGAAACTAGAGAATCACGTTTACATGTAGACACTTATGAAAAGGTTCAACGAGGACCAATTAAAGATATTGTCAGCGCCGCTGGTGTGCGCTGCTTGATGAAAGGAATAAACAGTTACGTTGTCTAAGTCAACGACGTTTTGACGGTAGTTTGCGACTCAGAAGAACAACTAGATGACGTTATTTGATACGAGACCGCGCGTATCCGTCATAGTCGACCATAGAAGCTTTCTCAAGACTTGAGCCTCAGCCACAAGGGTGTCATTTGGAGTGGATCGGCATCACAGGCTGTCAACGTGCGCAGCCGCAGCCGCAGCCCCAGAAATCACCGGGAGCTTGTCTACTGTGTGTTGCGTAACCCTAGGACTTAGACTAGCTGTCTATGCGGAGGATTAGCTAGATCAGGTAATTACCTGTTAGGACTGCCACCCCAGAACAGGGATAGCATATCTGTGGATCGATCCCTATTGGGAGATCATCACCTAATAGGGGATCGGCAGCATTATTTAACTAATGGCCTACGACTATTACAGGATTAGCACTTACGTAAATCCACCTCACTCCCGGGAAGTGGGCGCAGCACCCGAGCGCGTAAGGATCCCACAACGCGACGCCAGTTGAGTGGATCTCGGGAGATAGGTATTCATGAGTCTGACATGCCTCGTAATGCAAATAAAATTTTGAAATATCTATCGTGTTCCTGGGACCTGATTAGCCTGAGTTTTGGCTATTTAGAGTAGTGGATAGCCTGGGTAAATATCTGATCGCTCACGAGACGCGTCGTCATGTACGGATCCGTACCAATCTTTCGTTAACTTCGTTTCAGCATATGATCAAGTTTACATCAACGGTTGGCTACAAGCGGAAAGAAGACATCTCATTTTGATTGCCATACCTACACTCACTAATCCTTCTCACTGGACCAGACACGACATATCTAGAGTTATTGTCAAAGACTTGACTGGATACCGTTACGGACCTTCTCCAGAAATTTCGATACGATCACGCCTGTATGTATTGGCACAGAACTCTCAGTCCGAAGCCTGCAATCAAACAATTTTGAATCAGCGTGCAGCTCTACTCCCTTGGGACGCCCTGGAGTGGTTAATTTTCACACCCACAGACGTTGATTCTACGCTATGCTATGTAATCGCACTGCAACCGCGTCATCAGGATAACACCTATCAAGAGCGTCCTGCATCTCGTCATCATAGTCGAGCGCGCGGCGCTCTCAAGTTCATCCTTGTCGACGTATTCAATAGTAGGACAGCCTACTTGCATAAGGCCCTTGATCCCAACACACGCCCGTTCGCCGTTCGGCTTATTAGCCACTTGCCAGTTCCTCACCGATGTTCTCTTCGACCGGCAGCAGAAATTGGGTCTGAAAGGATCATGACAATGACAAAGTCTAGATGGCCACGAGAAAAAAATCTTTATTTTAATGGTGCTTATGCCGCGGGAATAAACCACTGACTACATCTTGTTAACAGTGAGCGAATGACAGAAAATGACTAGGTTACTTCGCCCTCATTGGAAGCGTATGGTTACTATCATGCACTTAAATCGTTATTCCAGTCTTCTTCTATTTATGCCGGTGCCGAATACATTTAGTTCAAGTCTGCTCGTAGTGTACCGAAATATGCCGCATCGATGGGAGTATCATCTAGAAAACAATTGGGTCATTCTCTCTAGTATTCTGCTGCGATCAGAGGGGCGATCGTTCAATTAGTTTATGAAAGCTCATTCATAACGCTGAAAGTAGTGAAAACACAGTTATGTCCCATGAATTCTGTGTTGGCAATGTGTATGTACTTCCCCCTCTCACACTTAGAACGCATCATTCAGCGACCGGATGGAGAGCCAATGACAGATTCTAATAGGTTAGCGATGATGTAAGACTCAGGTACTTGTGCGTCAGCCACTCTCTGCACTCGAACAACCCATTGAACTAGCCTCTGCTTATGTTCGTTACCTATCTTGAGCTCGACGTAGGTTATCGAAGCCCGCATTTCTTACAGCATATCATGAATAGACTCCAGCATGACGCTAGATCTAAAATCTTGGCTAACGCCCGATCTATTTTACCTAATGGTAGAGACATGGCTGCCTTTTAGCAAGAAAGATCCCATCGACTTCGGGAAAGCTATCCAGTATGTCTTCTTCGAGTCCGCCGGTGATTTCGAGAAGGTGCGCGAGAAAGCATGGCCTGCACTTAAAGCCCTTAGCGAACTAGGTCTAGACAACATCCCAGACATGACGACCTTCCTGCCTCCGATCGAAAGTCTCGACTTCCCGGTACAGGCTTTCGGCCTCCAGCTGGTCCTGGACCAGGCCCCTCGCGTCCTGCTCCAGGGTATCGACACGCGCTGGACCTACGCCTACTTCGGCGAGATCGCCCTCAAGTATGCGCAGCAGCTACAGTCGTTGCCGGCGGACCTGCGTCCCACATCGTGGACGCGCTGGGAAGGTTCCGTCTCCCTTGACTACTTCGTGTGGGTGCGCATCTTCTTCGGCGCGCCCATCGTACACCACGAGAAAACGGGCGAGGCCGCCGTCGCATTTACCGAGGAGACCCGCGTGCTTGTCGAGCAGCAACTCCGCGTTCGCGATCCGTACCGCGCCCAGCCGGAGAATCGCTGGGACCTTTACGGGTTCCCGAAGATGCTAGGGGCACGGGGGCCAGCCAGCCCGTGCGGCGTCGCTGAGGGCGCTTTCTGGCTTCTCTGCCTCATGGATGTCCATAAGCCGCCGTTAGATAGGTACGGTCGTTATCCCTACCAGAACTGGCGGCTTGGGCGGACCGGGACCCCGGAGGAGGACGTCTGGATGGAGAATGCGGGCGGGATATTTGGTCCCCCCTCGGAAGAGGTCGTAAGGAAGATCAGGGAAGACGTCAAGAACGGTATCTGGACGCCAATAGGAGGCTTCAGGGAGTGATGTTGGTGGCATGCGCTCTAATCCAGTGCGTTTCTTGGTACTCTCTATGGTACGGGGCCTTGAATAATTAATAAAATATCTAAACTCTGCTATTGAACATTCTCATTCGACATAGCTTTGGTGACTCATATGAAACTTACACTTTGAAATTGTGAGTCGGTCAATCATCGCACGTCCGTTATTACCGGGGTTCGACTCACTCGTCTCTTGACTGAGTAACATTGTATAGGTACTAATATAGGTAATGATGAGAATGAATCCTTCGCAAGTATACGACACATAATTTCAAACCGGTTCCGTTGCGGACTAGGCTTAGGAGGCTGACGGGGACGTTGTTTGTATTTTTCTTTGTAACTTGTTTGCTGAATTGTACCCTGAAATCACCTTCATACGAGTGTACGTTACTCGGGATCGACTCCTGATGAATGCGTTGTATTACATGAATGTCGAATATGTTGTGGAGGACCACTCAACCCATCAACATATATAGAGGCCATCTCGCTGCATCTTGCTTCTCAATTCGACCCTAGTTTCTGCAAATACTAGTTTTCTTAAGCTCTGGCCATATTTTATACGTTAAATTATCTAAGAACCACAAATCAACATGCATCCCGTCCTCTACAAAGTCTTGGAGGATATGGGGAAGGCCGAGGTAGAAGTATCCCACCTGGAACTTCGCGAGGCCGCAAATCGCATCCACTACCGGCACAAGAACAGGTTACATATCTTGATCGACTGGGTTGAAGAGGCTAAAGACGATTTGAAAGCCTTGAAAGTTGGCGAAAGTCGGGAGTCAGAATTACGCGATGCCGTCGATTTCTACCTCGGACAAGTAAGGGGCGTCGAGTATCGGTTGGAAAGGCTTGTATGCAACATGCTAGAGAGAAGGAGGATTAGGCGGTCTTTAAGAAGAATGTGATACAAAGAAGACGAGGATCCAGCAATAATTGGATTGGGATGAGTCTGTAACATGATCCCGGCTCCTAGATTCATGACTTAACGCCATCATAGTGGGCAGCTGTCATTTCAAATCCAGGGTTAATCATACTTGTCATTACCAGAACAATTACTACCTGTGGTGTAATATATAAGTGATGTAACTAGGGGATAATGAGCCCTGAGAATACCTGTTTGACAAATCGAGGATGTCTTCAAATAAAGCTATAGTATCGAGTACACCAATATCCGCCAGCGGCTGATTTCATATTGCCCCATATTGTGTTTCGAGATCTAGGTACCTAGTGAACAAGAATCTCTAAGATATTTAACTTTCTACTCTAAAGTAAATAGGCTAATAATCACTGGCGCCCACGTCGTCCACCTTCCTAGTAACCCTATTCGATAGATCATCAGGATCGCTTTAGCCAGCTTGGTACTATGATTGGGGCTCACAGAAGGTGAATACTGTGACAAGCTGGCCATCTACCATAGAAATACGCTCTACTATTACATCACACAGAACTAGATTGCGGCCCATCTACTAGCCTTGGAAACTATGTCCTCATACCTACGATATTATTAGCCAGGGGCTCCAACCTACGAGGCTGATTTTCTGCATCGTCTTCATACCATTTCCGGTGCATAATCCTGTATCTCGTCACATTATTTGGGGTCCTTGAACCACTCTGACCGGAAACTTGACTCGTTGTTTAGTTCGTGTCTAGGATTGTCAAATGGTACCCTATTACTATTCTGGTAGTCACGGAAGGAATTGGTTGCACAGACAAGGTTCATCTGAAAACGGAATTAGTACGAGATTGTACATGTATAATATAGCCGCCACGGTAGTTTGTCTCAGGTTAGCTTCCAGATTTTGGGCTGCTTGGGTAGGACAGTAACTTAGTATCGTAGTAATCGTACTCGAATAGCCTTATAACTAGTATAGAAACTTTATATAGCCAGTTAAACGCTGGGGTAGATTGTTAGTGTCGATACCTATATTTAGATAGACTTGGTCGATGCATAGACACAAACTACAAGACTTTCGGGTATCAGAAATGGCCTCAAATACTACCCGTATACGAGTTGCCACCCGTCTTAGAAATTGAGAGTAGTACATGTTCAGTGTCCAGATGCCACACAATAAGATTTGCATATGAAGGCTAAAACTACTCATCATATGATATCCCAATGCCCTTGGGATGACAGTATTATTTCTGCTCTAGGTTAGGATGCGTAAACCGGATTCCAATCACTGATTAGCACGCACTATTACATTCACATATCTTCTTTCGGCAGATATAATAGGAAAACTCTCAATTCGCATGCAAAGCAATTGATCATTCAGATCAAATGAACTATGAAGGAAACCTCAGGGTATCATCCGACCTATCCTCCTTCATAAACTCCTAGTACCATGACCGTCAGAAAATGCCAAATCCACCGGGTTTTGTCCGGTGAAAAAAGATGTGGAAAAACCTGTATGAGATAGCATAGTCCTAAATGGACATGTGATAGCCTCCTCTCAATCACTCAAGAGTATTGGGCAAGTTGATATAGACAACGACGAAAACCCGATCCAACCATACCGCCAAGGGACAAGTAATGGCCAAATAATATAGAGGGTATCAGATTCTGCCGAACGGGCTAAGCCAATACAGCCTAGAACCAATAGTGTGTTCAAAAAAACCGTCCAAACAGTGAAGTTCAGTTGGCCAATTCCAAGAGCTACCAATCAGAGAAGACCAGCAGTACATAGCGTTGCGTAGTTTGCAAATATGCAGCATATCGCAAGCCGGAATGGGACTGCCCGCCGAAGTGGGACCAGTCTAACACTGTGCAAAGTTGACACCATGCAACTAAGATAGAAACCGAGTCGATCAAGTCGTGATATTGACTGATCGATGAACCGTGAAACCATAGCCGAACCGTAGAGAAGCAGGTAGAAGATATGCGTAAGTACCGATGTGATGATGCAGAACAGACAAGCTCGTTTATAGGATCTTTTGCATAGGAGTGTGTGCTGTCCAGGAACGGTGCTTCGATACAGACGTGGAACATGCCTAAGGCATAAACACATCATCATCACCCATGGCCATATCAAAATGGGAATCGTACACATCCTCGAGTCCAACAGGACTGACATTAGGCTCCTGGCCTTGAGGACACGGGGTGTTGTACGTAGACGCCATGCTATAGAGCGAGGACTGACTGTTTGATGGCGTGGACATGTCGGGAGTGGTAGTGTCATCGGCACGAAGAATAGCCTTCTCGACGCTGTTAGGGGTCCAATGAGTGGAGAACTGCCAGTTTATGTTAGGAGAAGTAACTGTAAACGGTGGGACAGAAGAACTTGCCTGATCACGATTCTCGACCATGCCGTTCGCGTGGCTGTTGATGAGAATCTGCTGGCTAGCCATGTACTGCTCTTGCACTTTCCGGTAGTCCATGAACTGCGCCCATTGGAATCGCTGGAATTCGTGCCAGTGTTTCGCCTGCGCCAGCTGCTCGGGCGACACGGGCTGGTTCTGGCTGAACTTGCCGAAAACCTCTGGATCCATGGGCACATTCGGCATGAATGGTGCAAATGCGTTGCCCGGGTACGAAAAGTTGCCCATCTGGGATTGCTGAGCGGGTTGCTGGACGGGTTGCACAGCGTAGTTCTTCTGGGACTGGGCGACATGGTTTCCAGGAGAGGAAGTCTGGCGCTGACGCTTAGGTGCCTACATAGAAATCAGTAAATATAGCGGAAAGGGATAGACAATTATTTGTTCACTTACCTGCTGCTCCTCCTCAGGCGTCTCGTCCTCTTCTTCGTCGACGGGCTCGTCTAGATACTCATCTGCATCCTCACCCGCTTCTTCACAGACATCAACCTCTTCTTCATCTTCATCTGGGATCGTATAGTTCTGGGGAAGTCGTTTCCCAGCGCGAGCGCTGCGACGAGGTTCATCTGCCATAGATACACTCTCTTCCTCGTTATCTTCTGCATCTGACTCTTCAACTTCAATGTGATCGGCAGTTGGCATGGTGGTGTATTGTGACTTCTTGTTATGAACAAGTTGTTTGGCATCCGGCAAGTTGAATTCTGGATGAAGCCATTGTTCTGAGAAGAACACTGGAACAGTGGTCAAGAGATCGTCAGAGTCCGGGAAAGCTCGAACATGGCCACGTATTCTGGGTTCAACATTGCTGTTGCCCGGACCTGGCTGAGGAGGAACCAGGTGTCCTTCAGCAATGAGTTCATTGCGCATCCGAGAGAACTTCTGAACCAGGGCAGCTCCAGTCATGCCGGGGCTTAAGCGATTGGCAACCTCGGCCCACGGAAGTCGAATGTCCCGAGTAGCGCACTCGTACATCATGTACATGAACGTCTTCTCGATCATGCGTGGCTCTAGCGGTTCAATCATGTCAGTGACTGACACTCAGATTCTGCGGGAGCAAGAAAGCTCAAGGAATAGACTCACTGGTCCAAGAGACAAGGTTGCGGCCCTTCATGCGGCCGTTGGCTCTTATCTCCTCTGCGGTGGGCGGCATATGGGTGTGGTTCCAAAGCGAAAGAGCAGGGACTGTGCCTTTACCCGGAACGACCTTGGGCTTGCCTGGAACATAATTGCCTGCGACAGTCTTGCCTGCAACGGTCTTGCCTGCAGGAGTCTTGCCTGCAACGCTCTTACGAGCGTTGGAGCGACGGGCGCCAGCCACAGACTTGGTAACCTTAGGAGATGCCTTCTTTTGCGGCGCCATTGTATCTCAACTTGAAGAAATTTCAATAGCCTGTTATATGTCTCAGCAAAGCTTCGTTGCAAATGACATGGATAGGAATTGAAGATGTAGTATGCTAATGTTTCGTAGTGGATGTAGACGGAAAGCCGAAACGTGAGGTCTTGACAGGATCACAGGGGTGCACAAAGTGATATCACCACAGGTCAATCGCATAGATCATTGTAGTGGTGGATGAGTGGAGTTGAGAGTGAAGTAGAATAGTGAAAGTAGTCAAGACATTGACGAGAGGATGTGGTGTAGAAAGACGAAAATAAAAGTAGTGCTAGTGTAGAGAAGTTGTAATAGTACAAATGTCCCAATGAGAAGTGTAGCCAGGTAGTGAATGAGAATGGGATGAAGGGTATGGTCGATTTTGATGTTTAAAGTGGAGCACTAGTATTTTTTTTTTTTTTGTTTGTCAAGACCAAATGACTTGACGTGATTCGAGAGTACATTACGGAAATGAACGGAGCTTAGGCATCCTAAGCTTTAGGACAGGGGATGTTGATAGTCATTTGTAGTCAAGCCCTGAAGGACAGTATGCTTCAGGGCTTGACCCATATTTGACTTAGAAGAAGGATGGAACTCACTGATAATTCAGGAAACGTAAAGACTGCTGCTTAGGCCGAGAAAGAGTGCCGAGAAAAGCTTTTATCAGGGCCCGTTGCAGAAATGTCGATTGTCACGTCCGTAATGCTGTGGAAGTTAGATGATGATGTTCTCTAATCAATCGAGGGAAGACGGGGATGGACAGAGACGATGGTGATGAATAGAGACGGTGGTGATGGATGGAGATGACGGTGATAAAGAGTGAGGATGGTGATGGAAAGTTGAGTTGGTAGCTGGTCTAGAGAGGAAAGCCGGAGAAAAGATCAATGCTCGAGAGGGAGAAAAATTGGTGGATGAAAAAGAAAAGGTGTGACTCAAGTGAAGAGCCTGGAGACATTAAGGAATAATGCTGTTTGCTTACCTAACACTGTTGAATGTGAAGAATTGATCAACTGTTATGCCCAAGTTAGTTGGTGTGGATTAGGTGATGTGTGATTGTGCTGTTGAATTGGGAAGGAAGTGACGGAAGAAGGAAGTGGGTTGGTTATTGCGAGTTATTAGGAAGATGAAAATTTTGTGGGGGTGATATGTGTGGGAAAAAATTAGGGTACGAGTGACGACATCGCCATCTTTGCTGTCGCTGACGGTTGGGGGCTGGGTAAGGCCACAAAATCAAGGCTTTGCGAAGGAAAAAAATAATATGAGGCTTA
This sequence comes from Xylariaceae sp. FL0662B, assembly GCA_022376535.1. Lineage (NCBI taxonomy): Eukaryota > Fungi > Ascomycota > Sordariomycetes > Xylariales > Xylariaceae > Xylariaceae sp. FL0662B. The sequence goes on from JAJJKD010000060.1 coordinate 25,205, forward strand.
CCAATTCAAGCACAAGTACTTCAGCAGTGATAGAGATACGCTTAGCTTAATCTTTCCAATCTGAATATAAGTTGATAACGATTTCGTCCTCCGTTGAAAGGTCTGCTGCTGCGGGAGTAGGCGAAATGGGAATGAAGTATCCTAGTGTTCAATATTCGGTGAGAAGCTGTCCGTTGGGTGATGATAGAATATTAGGGCTTAAGCAGGAAATGCCGCGAGGGTTTAGTTGCTTACCGAGGGTTGTCTGCTAAAGAATTCGGTATCTTGAGGATGCAGGGGGATCAAAAGGACAAGCCGTACAACCTAATCTTTAGAGAGAGATTGCTGTTCACAAGGGCAATAAGATCGAAGAGAACGATAGCTTGACGATGATAGATGGAAGTAAGTAGGATTTCTCGCTATCAATGATGGAGAAATGATGGAGAAGGTGAATTTGTTTTGGGGTGAAGAGGTTGACTCACTCGAAAGGAGATGGCAGGTGAGAAGTGGAAAGAGGTATGTGTGGGTCCAAGAGAGTCGCTGGGCATTACTACATACTTCAATGTTAATTGGAAAATTTGCAAGAGACAAATCACATGGAGCTTCACTAAATCTAGGGTAGCTTCCCCTATTATTACTCGCCAACATCCCAATTCGACAGACCCAAGACCTCACTTAATTGTAGCCAATCTTCCTGACGCCTATTGTCTACCCTTTCTATGACTCTTTTCCAGAGACCATATCGGACAATTACAGTACAAAAGTTAATACCACGAGCAACTTGTGACGCCATCGACACTGTCCGCCCATAAAAAGGAAGTAGCACTATCCGACCATGCATTTCGGAAGCCTTCCAAACTTATGGTCCCATCTCGTTGTTCCTTCAGGTAAATAGAAATCCCGATTCACATTCTAGGAGAGCCAATTACTCCAAACATTGCTATGCTAGTGCCTATCTTGATCGACGCCAGAAATTCGCCCTAACTTAGCTCCAAACTTCGCGAAGCCATATAAGTCCTTTGGCTGATAATGACGCACGAAAAAGTACCTCTCTACCAAGAAATTATTACCTAAGTAGAATCATCCCAAAGAACCCTAGTGTGAGGATGACTGCAGGACAAGCCGTTTGGATGTCGTTAAAGCAAAGCATTTAGTCGTAATTCGCCCCCATGAAATACGTTGAATGTAGCTGCCAGAGGTGTACTCATCTTTGAGGAACAAATAGCTGAGAAGAGATAATGAGCGCCAGATAAGATCCAGGAGATGAGATATATAGCTAGAGTCTGCGATGCCTACAAGAAGGACGGTATTTGCCAAAGCCCAATTTATCATATCTTTCTGCGACCATTAACTTAGCTACTCCATGCGTTACCACCTCGTTAGGTATTTTATTAGCACAGCGAAACAGGATAGCTGCCGAATGTTTCCCCGACCAGCCCTGAAGTACAGATTGCCATCTTGAGCTAGGTATGGGTAGAAACTACCAAGACACGGTACCTCTAGTCATTCCTCCTACATGGAAAGACGGCAGCCAACCTGGCAGGGAAGTGAACATCCCATCCAAACCGTCGTTAGGAAAGAACCTGCGACATAGGGTCAATGGCCCAAGAGGGTCGGCATGAAATATGTGCCCTCCGATAATACATAGACAATTGGTAGATACAAGCAGACCGCTGTATACCTTCCCTCGTTGAACTGATAGACACCCTACCTTCGAACTTGTCATCACCGCCGCTTTTCTGTTGGCCATTAACCATTCATGGCTACTTCCCAGGTCAAATTGTGCCATCGGATATTTTAGGTGTTGTCGCGAAAGCTGTACGCTTTCAGGTTTCACCTGAAGTTGAAGCCCACACGGAAGTGGAGCTGGCGGCTCAGATCGTAAACTTTATTCGGACGTCGTTGTGAAACGTACGCAGTGATAACCCAAAGTTAACGTCGATCGCCGATTGGTTGACAAGCTCGCTAGCTCACAGAATATCGACGGAAAGGGAAGTTTGGAAAAATGGCCCGTGCATCGTGAGCTCCTCTCTGCTCCAAGTGCCTCGGTGGGTACTAGGAGAGAAGACTGGGATATCCCTGTATTTCATGCACGGTAGCCTCTCAAGTTATCGCAGCTCGGAAGAATGGAAAGGTTTCGATGATATGTCGCTTGTCGTAAAGTTAAAATGGACACGGCACTGTTTCGCATGTGATGAAACGCTCGAGGGTCAATAACGAGGAAAAGATGCCTGCGTACAAAACATAGTTAGCATTGTGTCTTTGAAGATGAACTTCTTGGCAGAAAAGAAATCGATACTGTTCTGTGTGAGGCCAAAATATGTCGCAGGAGGATCAGAAGCATCCGATTTCGATATTTTTCTAGTCGACGACATCATGTTCGTTCTCGCATCCGGTTAGGAAACGCCAACACAGGAACTTACCCGTATGTTTCAATTGATATCCTCTGGAGGGGTGTTTATCAGCAGACTGTGTGATAACTATTTCTCAACGCTGATCGTGGCCAATCGTGCAACTAAGGATAGGCGTCTGGAGAGGGGTATACCGGACCTATCATCCAAAGTTAGCGACTTGCGTCCACAAAGACCTTCTGTCGGAGTATACAGAACTAGGAAGACAATATTCCATGCAGGCAACAGATAGCGGGCATATTAATTGGGATGAACGCCATCATGGTAGTCGGGGGGAGGATTGGTGTCAAGAATCAGAGCTTCGTATCAGCATCATGCCATCTCGTACAGCCAGCTGCCAGTCCTTCAATAAGGTCCGAAGTTCGCAATCTGCAACGAAGGACTCGGAGTTAATATCGCATATAGTCTGAAATAACGAACCGTATCCAGTTGACGGAGAGCTCGTATGATCGGGATTTCTTTTGGCATCGTAGTATGCTTCCTACCAATTCCTTCTCACTTATTCGTTAGCATCTGCGTTCTTAAAGTTGTAAGAAACTTGAAGTGATCACAAAGATCAAGGAAACATGCCGAGGGCTTAGAAAGACACGAGGGTTATTAGAATCACAGAGATAGCATCCTAGTAACTGCTATGCTTCCTCTCATGCAGTTACTCGGCCTATTGCGGAGACCGAATTATTTCGTGGGCATCTGATATCCTTCCGGACAAATATTCACCATCACTATGGAGCAAACGCTTCGGTCGTTGCGTCGAGAATCGTGGATTGTATCAGGACAAAATAGGTTCGCTTTCTATTTTGTATCGGGTGAAATGGAATGTAGCCTTTCTGTCACAAATCTTAGCTTTCTCTCCAATTATCGGCTGGGTTCGGTTTTTATTCTTACTGCTTCTTCTTAAATAATGATCCTTGTAGTCTTGAGAGATTGATAGGTGATTGCATATCTATCCTCCGATCGCAGAGAAGGGTAATTATCCGCGAGGTAGAACGGCATTGATGTGAGAGCGACCTCAGCAGTGACGGTTGTCGTGTTATTCATCTTCTAGATGTAACCATAGTGACGTGATAACTCAAGCAATGCCGGAAAGAAATATAGAGCTTGTAACCTTGGCGTTGTCGTTATACATGTACTTGTCGCGTTAGAAATAAAAACGTCACATTTGAATTTGTATGCCTGGTATTAGGGCCTACCACAGCACTATTTTGAAGGCAGATTTGGAAAATAATTGTGAGGTAGTTCAGCCATTGGACGTGTACGATTGGGTATCGATGGATATATGTTCTGTTGCCGGTCGGACGGTACAAAGGTACATTGCTAAAATTCATGACCGCATCGACATTGTAGAGCAGCATTGGGATTAATCAAGGGATCGAGATACGAAGTACAGGCTCTTCCTCCCTCAGGCTTCAGAACCTAGGGTTGTGCATGCGCGCTAGCGATCTATTCCACTAGCGAGTACTACCGGGCCTCAATGTTATACAGAGTCTTATTGCTGATTACTATCCTAGATACTCGTTTAACGAGATCAAGCGATTGCTGGAATAATGCGCGCAGCCTCCCGCCGTAAGCTTCCCTACAGCCTAATTTACGCTGAATCCCCCGAAGAACGAATCGATTAACGACAGATCCTCCCCGTAGCTAGATGTCGATAACACGAGAAGCCCGTCCAGCTCAGCTGATACCGCGCACGGAGGGCCACGAGCGAGATATAATAGAGGCAACCAGAGCGTTCGAGCTTTACACTCGCATATGATAGAAGGTCTAAATTATTATCGAACGAGATAAAGGCATCCTACATCTATCTCGACAGGCCCTTCTATCATACCCCAGATGCTATAGTTAGGGCTGTTCCTAGGTCTAGACTAAGAGCAATGCATATAATATTGGAGAAGATAATCGAAGAAGTTGAGCGCTGGCCCCATTCCAACAGCTCTGCGTAGGTGTCTTGGTTTCCTCGTTCTTCAGAACTAGATGATGCTTTCAAATGTATACTGGCGCCTTTGGGTACTCTGCTCGCCAAGTGTATCAGTCGTTCGGTTCGAGTTTGCGAGATATAGGAGTTCTGTCACCTGATTAGGGCAACCCACTCTCGGTGTCCTATGAGTTATGTAGACAGAACCATGTATTTGCTTGAAATTATAGCTCGAGTCTTGTGGGTTTCAATCTGCTCGTTAATGTAGAGACAATTCGAAATACAATTGCTTCTTGGGTTCTGTACGGGTACAGGCTGGAACACACAATTCTTGCTGAACACTGGATAGCAGCGATGTTGGAGTTAGTGAACCGAAGGTGAGCTACCAAAAATTTTTTGATCACATATCTTCTCGTGGACCATAAGATAGCTGGTACTTGCAATACAAAAATTTGGGCTCGTAATGACTTCTGCTGTTTGTTATTACGTTGATCTGTTATGTAATGGCCAACGCTTCTCAACGTGCTGGTTTGCAGTTAGAGAGATGCCAACATCATTGATATAGGATAAAACATCTTTAGCAGCATCTATAAGTTGGTGTCTATTCTACGTGTAACTAGGAGCCAGATAAGGTCTAAAGGGTGTGGTCTGTATCGCCATTGTGGAAATCAGTACAAGCAAGGGTCATTGCAAATTTTACATATCCCATGATGCTTGTGAATAGCATCAAGACATAGAATAAGATTGAAAGTTGAATCGCGAAAGAAATCGTACGAATCAATGCATACGTCAACATATTTCTCGAGTCTTAATGGCGTACATACTTGTCACATCTTATGGATCAGTGGGGCGTCACGAGAACGCAGAGTGTGGTAGGCAAAACACCAACAATCAAAGTTCACGATGCGAATCACAATTACGCGGGGAGCCATATTGCACATTGTCATGTGTCCAGGGGACGTCAATTGGGTATACGGGAAAACTATCAATTCCTCCACCTTATCTTCACCATCATGAGAGAACCCTTGGGTATAGAACGCCGAAACAGCAAAACCAGATGACTGAAGCGAAAAGAGTTAGTGAGCTGTCTCAATGCAGTGGAGCTGGAAAAGTGATGCATACCTCAAACTATCTTCTTCCATGTCTGTCTCCTCATAGCGGTACCTTCTTGTGGATGGACCTTAGATCATATTCTTGTCTCGGGGCATCCATGCTAGTCAGGGAATCTCAGTCGGAAGGGAGATGCTGAGTTGCAGATCAAACCATGGCAGAACCAGCACCCGGGCCAGAACCATCGTTGCCACCATGCTTCTTAAAGAAGCCGAAGAATCCAGAACCGAAGAACTTGCGGCCCTTCGACTTCTTACCAACATTCTTCTTCCCCTTAGAATCAACACAGTTGGTGCCAACAGGGAGAACAACACCAAGCTGAGCCTCAATCGACTCCATGATAGGACCAATGGAACCTTGGATGGCCTGGGGAAGAATCTCCTCAAGAACGCGAGTAATCATCTGCGGGAGCATGTTGACGATGGTCTGAAGAAGGTTGAGCTGGCTTCCCATCGCATTGATGTTGTTGTTGGTCGAGTGAATGAGAGTTCCCATGGAGTTAAGGTTCGTACCCATAGAATTGACATAGCCATCAATAGCTTTGGTGTGGGCGGCAATAGCATTGAGCTGTCCATTGGTGATGCTGTCGAGGCTATTGATCTGACCGTCCATGTTCTTGATCTGACCGTCCATGTGATCGACTCGTGCATTGAGAGCGTCATCAATGACACTAAACACTTGTTCAAGGACACCATCAACATTCTGGTTGTTGACTCCATGAGTTCCTTCACCAGCCATCTCACGAACGACGCCTCGGATTCTATCCAACAGCGCAGCCATGTTGACACCAGCTTGAGTAGCGCCTTCGTTGTTACCACCGTTGTTGACGGCAAAGTGAACAGCGTGCTGAACAATGCGGTACAGATGGTTCTCTGCATTGATGCCGTTCATCATGTTCTCAACGTGAGCATTGACATTAGCACCATAGGATTCCTCACCACGGACTTCATCACGCTGGCGAATTTCTCGAGTGATACTAGACATCAACTCCACGACATTGGGCATGCGGTTCCAATCCTCAGGAGCAGCGTCACCACGGGCATTGTTGAGTGCCTGGAGTCGCATGTAGTCCTCAAAGACGATGCCAGTGTCATGCTCAGAAGCCGAGGTGGCCGGGAATCGGCCCTCACGACGAGCGATGGCAAGCTCGCGGCGCATGTTGTTCATGTCATCGAGGGTGAGCTTGACAGCAACGCCATGACCGGTACTGGTGCGATAGTTGATAGTGGCGACACCATCTAAAGTATCATCATCAGTAAGGCTGCCAGTGTCAATGAAGTCGATAATGAGGAAGGAAAACATACTCTGGCCAAAGGCCACACCTGAGTCCGGAGATCCAGGGGAGCGAGCATCCTTGGGGACGCCCTCCTTGGTGAACTTGTTCATGAAGGGACTGTAGTCAAGTGTTAGTAGACATAGATGAAGATGATGGAAGATGGAACGAGTACTTACGCCATGATGACAAGTTGATGGTTGTTGTTGGTGATTGATTGGTCTGATGGTTGGTTTACCCTGGTGGTAAAGTGTTGTCTGGATGTAATGTTAGTACTGGATAATTGTTGATGAAATTGGATGAAATAATTCGTGGGTGTTTACCAAAGAAGAAGAAAATATAGAAGGTGGAGGGGGTGGCAGTTGAATTGTGTGTGGGAGGAGTGTGCGTGGGTGAAAAGGGTTGGTGGGTGTGCAGTTGTGTGTTAACAAAATAAAAAGTGGGTCTGTGTTGTGATGGACTTGGGAGTGGGTGAATTTTTTTAAAAAAAAAAATTTGTGTGGGGCAGAAAAATAGGATGAAGTATTGTGGGTTGGGATGGAGGAGGAGGGCTGGAGAGGAAAAGGGTACGTACCAGTTTCTCTCAAGGTTGAGAGATGGTTGGGGGGAGTTGTTGAAGGGAAGAAGGAGGAAGGAAATGTTTGGGTTGAGTGGGGGAGGAATATTTATAAATTGGAAGTTGGAGGAAAAGCGGTGGGGGGATGGTTGAGTGGCAGAATAGATTGACCAGATGTGAGGACCAAAGTGAGAAGTGAGATGGAAGTGAGATGAGTGAAAATGGGAGTGGTGAGGAACAAGATGTCAAGGTCGAGAGAAAAGTCGAAATAGCAAGGAATGTGCTTGGACATTGATGACTTACCTGGTGATAGGTGATGGATTGCGTTGTAACTTCAGTCAGGAAAGTCCAAGATGGGAATCTTGGGACTGGTTCTCTGAATGAAGTTGTAGAAGAAGAGAAGAGAAAAAAAATCTTCGGGGTGGGACGAGTTGAGAAGGACCCAAGGGAAAGCGGTGTAGGCAAAAAAGGTTTATGCCACAACAGACCTCATAGCATAATCTGTTATTCTGCCGGTTTAGTTGCTAGGCAATAATTGCGGTTACCTAGGTACTCATTTCTAGCAGTTGAAAATGTTTTGAACCACTAGGACTCCGGGGTACGAAGGGCTTACAGTGCTTACAGTACCCTAATATCCCTTCTAATGTTTGTGATAAACGATCCCGCATATACCTGCTTCATGTCGCAAGCAGACCTCACAGGATAGTTTAGGCAGAATTTCTTAGCAATCAAGATACTTAATGGTCACATTGTAGGCTGAGGTGCCCCCGAGGCTTGTAGGTATATTTGGCTGTCTCTGGACTGGACTGCCTCGTTAGCTAGACGGGGCCCTTATATCCATATCATCTATGGCTGTCATAGCCTACTGGCGATAGGCTGGTAATGTATCTGCTCTGGATTTAGATCGTTTGTAGCTCATACTTTCAATGTCATGGTCAAGCCTGGCCACTTGCTACGACTAAGCTCGAAGTCCACCTTCCTCCTAGTAGGCCATAGTTCTCCCTTGATAATGCCTTGTATTGCGGGCACCCGGGAAATTCTGTCTGGTGGTCATGTTCCATCGCCTCGATAAGTTCTACGAGTAGCTGGTTATATGACAGCTGTGAGATCACGGCTGAAGTGGTCGGCCAGCTGAAGCGTTTATCACGACGTCACTACTGCGGTTCTATAGCATCGTAACTCTCGTAAAGGCAGATTTTCAGTGCTTTAATGATTCTTGCGACACAGTAGAAGCCGCAGTGAAGCTGTTAGATAGATGATACTTGGGGACAGTTATATATGTACAATAGGTTAAACACCATTACTATCATGGCACATCGTATGCTAGTCAGTCGGGGTATCATGCACCTAGTAGCGTGGCACTCATCATATTGCGCTGATGCGCTGCCCAGTTTTGTCACACATAATATGCGGCTCAATGCGCTGAAGTTGGAATTGGCATGGATCCCCACCTTGAGGCTCATTGTCCCCCAATCATCTGAATGACAAGTGAGATGCGGGTGAGACCCACACCCCGCTGACGATCTCCCGACGATTAGATCTCGGGAACACCCGAAAACCTAAAAATAGTACAGAGGCGAGAAGGCGCGATCGTGAAGGTAACACAAATGTCTAGAAGTAGTGAATGTCTTGTATCTTGGTGCCGCCTCTACATGTGCCTTTTGGAGGCGGCACCAAGGAGTAGCAATACAGTATCGCACCGCTAGCAGCAGTGCGGCTACTAGCTCTCGCTTCGATTTCCGTTCGCTTGTCAAATGTCATGGCAAATCGCATGTATTTCGTGTTTGTGATATCTAGACTATGTATTGGAACGGCCTCATGCCTTGTGTCGCGATGCGATAGCATGTTGCGGATCGGGCGTTTGACCTCATGCCTCTTATGCCATAAGCATGAAGAAGACCATGAGATCGATTGACGACCCACGTAAGGCCATTGGTAGATTATATGTAGCGTTCGGGATGCATGGAGGCATTGACTATGGTAGTTGAGCGCCGCAAGCACCACCATAGTATATCGTGATGTTGATTTTCAGAGCCATTGATGTTTTTTGTCCATGTCCTTAGAGTCGCTTGCTGGGCCTTGGATGCTATGAGCTTGCGTAGAAAGAATGCCTTCTAGCAAGGATAACCGTAGGAATGAAAAGTTTTGTCGCTGGTCGCGACAAGGTAGAGAGTTCCCTAGAAATTTATGTTAGACCTCAAGCTCTCGATGCTTGCTTTAATGTTTGGGAGAGAAACCTCGCCTTCGATATTTCGAGGGACCGAATGGTCGCTGTGTTGAGCTACAGATGCCTCTGGGAAATAGTCGCAGGATGATCAAGGGCTGCCTACCTTTGGAACATGGCAGCGAGAACATCGGATTCGGATAGGAAATATCGAGTGCAAGGTTTGCAAGGTAAGCTCGTGTAGTTCTTTCAGCCAGCTTTAAAATGGTCTTAAGTAATTTCAAGTAGGTCCTACAAACAATCAGGTAGTACGACAGAAGGATGGCGACGGTACCAGTTTCCATTCCATTATTATACCGCGACGTGATTATACTAGGCAGTGATGGCTGTCGCAGATACGTTGTGGATAATGGAAGAGAGGTCTGATATGCCGACCAACGAAGGGAAAGCCTGTCGCGGACGTAACGTGTCAAACAGATTGGGATGGAATGACCGACAAGTATGAAGTCTACAGACTTTCACGCCGGTGATTCCAAGCGCTAAGCGACGTACGACGTGGGAATCTCCATACGATGATGCAATCTATGTGGAGACCAACGGCCAGGTAATAGAGACTCCGAAGACTCGCCTCATCCGCAGAAGGAAGCGACGACGAGAGATTATCTGTAAAGTAGGCAAGATATGTGCAACCAGAGCCGGCAATGTGTATATTTCAATATCGTGCCTCTGTCATTAATTCTTCGGGCACGATACTAGCGACAGCAAGGTAGGTATGACAGCAGCTCGTCCTAGCTACTAGAACTATGCGCATTCCAATTCATCTTGATAAATATCAGAGACTTCATAGCTTATCTCACCTCTAGTTCACCTCTAAGATAGAGCGTACTAAAGCAATGGACACATGTCATACATATATGGCACCAGAAATATTACGATTATATTAGCAATAGATATGAGACGCAATACGGGGAATGGGAACTAAGATACAAGTTCAGTTGCATGAGGTCTAGTGCGGTGAAAATATCTGCAGGAGCATTTAGGTACGTAGATAATAAGGAGGTAGTCATATGTGAACTCGACAGCCAGGGTGAAAGAGTAGTGAAAGAAGGGCAACAATGGCATTAAGAACAACGAATATCACGATATAGCAACCCACCCCATCCAGTAGCCTCAGTTGCTACGAAGAACATTATACAAGGACGGCAAATCGGTACGAAGAAGGTACTCAAAATAGATATGTATCATTATCGATCACTCTTAAAGCTGTGGCTATTTGCGAGCAGGACACATGAATACGTTATTACAGACGCGACCGAGAGCTTCCCCTCAACAGATCTGCTTCAAATTATGTTTGCAGACCGATTTTCCTGGTCGTTGGAAACGCAACGATTCGCAAAACGCGAGCATATGCTACAGTGGCATGCGGGAGATGACCGGGGGCGGTAAAGACCGGACGCTCTACGATTCTAAGGGAACGAAAGAACATTTGCGACGACTCGTGAAGTTGGCTGAAGACATATAAAAGGGCGATGACACTGAGGGATAAAAAATCTGGTTCGGACGTCTATCTTCGACACGACAACGCTATCATGCAAGCAGGCTGACGATATGGTGACAGATACCCCGAATTTTACTCTTGAAAATATTGGTGCGAACCGCAGCGCCAAAGTACTGCTCAAGCGATGCCGAGATTGGCCTGGGGCGGGCGGGCAGAAGCGCGAAGATCCCAGGCGAAGTGATATATCGACCGTAAAGATACCCGTTGTCATGGAGATATACAAGATCGAGTCGGAAATCTATGTCAAGACAATCAATTAACAATAGATACCAGATTCGAAGGGGTTTGGGGCGGGTATCTTGGTCTTATCAATCATGGGACTACATATAGGTGGTACTCCAGCGGGCATCAAACTCGTAGATATGACGTTGGATCTCGGGCAACTGCTCCTCCAATGCAGGCAAGAGCCTAGGTCAAATGTGACAGGAATCGGTATCGCGACACGGCCGGGGAAGTAGGAATCGACAGAGGCTGTATTCAACAACAATTATCGTACAAGACTTGGTGGCTCTCTACCGCCGATCTCCTGGTTATCATGGAGCTGATGAGCTTAAATCTGCAAGTACCATGTTCTCCGTCAGCTTACATCCTTACTAGCTTTCAGCAGGGCGACGAAATTTAGTACGTACCGTTTTTCTATTACATTTTACTTGTTTTTGACATTCGTGAACCGGATGGCTAACTCTTGGGTTATTCCAGTAGGAACGCTAATAGATACGATGCGTACGAACGCAAAAAAAGCAACACAGCTGTTCAGAGCTAGAATACATATGTACATTTGGGGAAGCGGGTCGGGGGCGCGGGCAACAAATTGAGACAGGCTGTGAGTCATGATGGGTTCCTAGGTGATGAGGGGGGCGGCTCCAGGCTGTACGGTTCAGAGGCATCTGCGTTGCGTAGCAGGAACAGAGACAACAAGACAATGCGGTCCGTCGCTTAGACAATGGGAGTCGGGACTACAAGGTAGCTACAAATTGGGTATTGTATTGATATTGTCGATATTTGCGGGGCCAGCTTCACCGAGGAAGGAGTGAAGACGATGTGAACCCTTGGTTTAATAGATACGACAAGCTGGGGTTTCTACTGGGTATTGCGGTAGGTTCACGAGGCCAACTTAGATCGAGGTTTGATCGACTCTACAGAGCGGCGGCATCGTCGCAAGTAAGGAGATGGAACTTGGGTAACGAAACTGTATTCCCCAACTAGTGCACGAGAATAACTAAGGCCTAATGATGACCTAAATAAATGTTCGGGCACTAACGTGCTCAATAGAGTTCCTGTGCAATAACGAGAAGCAAAAGACGATATCCTCCAACCCCAATATTCGACCACTGAACACTAGACCAGACCTATTTATACTATATTAGCTCAATGATGGCGGAATGGACGATTGGCAGCGTATACTTACCACGAAGATGCATCACCACTCTCTTTGAAGATCCTCCTCTAACGTTGATGAAGTGACATTGCATGCTAGAGGTAACCATGTGCGTCGTGAGGGTACATCCAGTTTCCAGCGGGGAAGCCGTAGGGGAGCGAATTATGCGACGGTGCCATCCTCGTCGCTGGCGTCATCTGTTGCGGGAAACCCATATTAGCAGCGTAATCAAAGGAGTGGATCCCGGGGATAGCGGGCGTAGGCGAGTGAGAATGCGAATAGTGGTGGCCTCCGCCGTAGACCGGGACATGGCCATCGTCGCGCTTCTCCGTCGCACAAATGAGGAAGATCTCGTCGTCGTCATCATTTTGTGCGCTGGAGGAAGGCGTCGCTGTCCCGGGCTGAGGCGTTGGCGCATTCGCGGGCGTAGTACCAGGTGCAGGTGCTACGCCGCTGTTCTCTAGCTCCGCCTTCACGGTAATTGCATCTTCATTTTTCACTTCACCTTTGACTTCGCTCTTGACGGGCTCGTCGATGTCACCGGCGTCCTCGTCCACGGCGGCGAGCTTGCGCTTCTTGTTGGGGGCGCGGCTCTTCGCGGGCTCCTTGGTGTCCTTGGACTCCTTCTTGACAGATGCGGAGCTGCCGGGGGCGATGCCGTGGGCCTTCATCAGTCGCTCATATCTCTTGGCTCTGGGAAATGAGAGTGCGTTAGCTTTCGTATACGATGTTGTGGAAAATCGGTACTGTGACTGGGTAGAGAAGTAACTTACGCGGCGCCCTTGGTGACGATCTCGCATTCTCTAGCGACCTCACCAAAGTCAACCTGATTCAAGTCAGTCACGATCCAAATAGATCCTCTCAAGTGCTAGAAGGTGTAGCACTGGATGTTATTGGGATTCCTTACCTTGCCTGCACTCGAGTGCTTGATGCACGCAATGAGGAACTTGAATTGGGACTCAGTATCAAGCGGAGGCATTTTGACGAATTATGGGTTGGTTATTTAGATAGATGGGATGAAGAGATGAATGAAGTGAAGGGCTTGGTATACGGACAAGTAAGTCACTTGAAAATGTTGAAGTGGTTAAGTAGGTAGGATGTGTTGTAGAGATCGTGGATGTGAAAAGTTCAAGTAGGGCGAGCAGGTAGAAGTGGTTTAGTCTGTGGTTCAGGACAAGAGTTCCTTCCAATCCACCGAGAGTCTAGTTTCCCTGCTGCAGTTGCGAATGTTGGCCCGGTGTTGAGTCAGTTGGTTGCTCAAGTATCCTATCCAACGACTTTGGCTGCTCGGCAGGTCTCTGGACTGGAGACAGCACAGACAGCTCCTCATCAAGGCCAAGGTGCTTCCGTCTATGATAACCAGGGACTAATCATAAACTGTCAGACAGAGTCTGGGGTTCTTCAGACAGTAGACGTCAGGATAACCGGCTGAAATACGAAATCATTCTACTAGAATTTAGGTCTATAGTCTATTACTAGTCTTTGAGTGTGGTGAATAAGTCTTGGACAAGACCTTAGCATCTGCCATAAAGGGAAAAGGGAGAAGCGGCTTTAAACCTTTCAAGCGGCACGATGCATCAAGTAAAGGACTCTGAGAAAACATCATATTTCATTACTGCCTTTGTCTCAAGTAGCGAGGAACCAATACGAATCTTGCCCTGAGACTCCTGATCAATGAAGAAATGAATAAGGTACTGCTAACTCGAAAACCTTCCAACTGTAACCATAACCTGTTGGTGCCGTAGTAGAATTCGGAGGTGGAAGGAAGTACTGCCAGCCGATTAAGCAATATCCTCCATTTTTAAATCCGCATCGGCATCGGTGTGTTGTGCAGTCTTGCCCTTCTGCTCAAGGTCTGCACCAGGATGCTTCTCTTTCTTTGGAGCAATCTTGCGCTTCTTCCCTGGCGTTTCAGCTTCATCATCCCCCAGGGCAGCGCTATCCTCGCTCTTAGCCTTTCTGGCGCGTTTGGCCGGCGACTTCTTTGGGGTCGCATCAGGCGCAGTAGTAGCAGCATCAGAGACGGGAGTAGCTTCAGCGCCCTCGAACCACTAACGCTAGCATCAGTAATAATTTCTACTCAGGGTCGGTAGTACCATGATGCAAAACCCAAGAACAATGAATGACAATCATCTTCTCCGAGAATAAAAAAAAAGCGCGTAGATTAGATCTCGGAATACGTACGTTGTGCTTCTTGCAGACTTGGCGGAATCGATCCCTTGCAGACTTGGCGCCGGCGAAGTGCGCAGTTTCCGCGACGGCACCCCAGTTGACATCAGGCTTCATAGCAGCGTGTTTGAGGACAGCGTCAAGAAGGTTGAACTCCGGTGAGGTTAGAGGCACACCCCCATCATTTTCGGCAGAGCCGTTGGTTGGTTGAGTGTCCTTCTTTGGAGCCATTCTCAAGTGGAGGTCAGCATTAATGTTGCTCAGTATGAGGATCGGGGGTGGTGAACGTCAGGTGAAAAGGTCATATTATCAGATTGGTGGATATGGAGAATGAACGATATGAATGAAATTATTCGAATCTTTTCTTACCTTGCTGGGGCAGGAAGTACTATTTTGATCTAACTGAGTGGTAGTCAAAGTTGAGAAGGGGCAATGTGGGTGTTAATTATAACGATTGAGTGGAAGTGGGAAGGAAATGGAAATGGGAAGGATTGCGAAAGGTTCGGAAGGTAGAATCTGAATCTTATTTGGATGCAGCTGGCAATAAGTTGGGTATGAAAAGGGCAACGAGAAAATAAATATGCACACGACTTCCCTAGTAACCGGTACCTTAGGCCTCTGGAACCAAGTTTCTACGTACCTAATGAGCATACCTTTTCACACAGTTAGAAAAAAATAAGAACATTCATTGAAACTCAGATTTCCGATACTTGTTGGTGTACGTCGCATCTAATGGGCATTGCCGTAATTCAAACGATGACGAAAGGCGTAGTTGCCGATCTAGTATACTAACTGCACTACGATAGCAATCCTCGAGCTTGCAATGCTGCCAACTAATGTGACGTCCTGTGAACTAGCCCTCCCCACGTAAACTATCAAATCATATGCAATGAGAAGTAGGTACCACACCCAAGACCTTGGCAATATCTCTAGATGTAATAGAGAACGACAGGTTGAACTTCTATCGTACTACTTCTGGTCGTCCTTATCATCGTCATCTTCACCTTTAATAGGCTTAAGTTTTTTGGAACTGATGCTCTTCGTAGATTTGGTGACCTTGTAAGGCGGAATTGAAGCCTTGGCTGTGTTCTTGGGCGCTGTCTTGTCCACTCCCAACTTCCTTCTAATTTGGGAGAAGCGGCACTACAGAGTATTAGTATCAGTTAGATAGCCAGTGAGGCTGATGGTATGTACCTTGGCAATAGCCTCATCCTTCAACCCCATCTCGTGGGCGAATTCTTCCCAGTCGATTTTAAGGTCCTTCGCGTTGGGCAGGTACTTGAACATTGTCGCAAAGAACTTGTTCTCTTGAGCTGTAGGCGTGGGGGCCATATTCTTGGGCTTGGTGTTGGCCATAGTATCCAGACGAAATTGGGTCACGATCTGGTGCTTCTCGTGTATTGGTCCTGTCATGGGGAACTTCGTTAGCTGCCATCATACCAGTAGTTCTCATAAATGAATGACAACAAGCGACTGCTGAAAATCAAAGCTAGGAGAATTTTAGTGCAGTGTATATTCTGGTGAAGCATTTCGTGTCTTGAGACATGTCGCTGCTTGATGGTTTTGTAACCTATATTAGGTGTGACCAAGGCGTGACGATTGAACCATTACCAAAGATATGCTGGCAAAAAGCCAGTTACCACGAATTAGCGACCTATCCAAGATATTCTTTGGCGAATGAAGTGAGTTCGATGACGGAATAAATGTTCGATGTCTTACCTTCTAGAGAGTTGTACCGGTTATGTGTCTTGCCAAGGGAAGGAATAGTTCCTCTAAGCACCCAAGAAGATGTTAATAACCCCTCAAGTCTGTGGTTGGTATTTGATGCGTAGTATGTCGAGTGGATGGCAGAGCGTGGCAAAACTCACTTCCGAAATAGAATGGCAGGGATCTGAAGGAAGGAGCAGTGAGTTCCTAACCATAACATATAATGAATTTGGCAAGAATGTTATTGCAGTAGGCTGGAAAATAGGTTAGGTAAGTGAATTAGTGAAGATACACAATATGTCTAGTAGGCTTACCAATGATAGTATCTTTATATTCAATGAGATGGCTGTGATGCTGTCGAAAGAAGTGTTGATTTTAAGGCCTGCCCTCGAAGTTTACAGGATGTAGGAGTAATCTAGTGTGGTAGGTCAGATATGGAAGGAATGTTGAATATAAGAAGTTGTCAGGGAAACAGATTCTTGAATAGTGTGGTTGCTTGGGGAATTAGAACAATGATGTTAGATGTGAAATTGTGTTTCTGTGGTGCTCCTAATTTTGATGTTGTTGATGGATGCTTCTGTCTTCGAGTGAAATTTCTGTCGTTCCCAGCTTCCTAAAAAATAATATAATCATGGGATATTTCCCTTAGCCAACTAGGAAGCGCAATGCGGTCGCAGTGTACCTGTCAAATATTTCTTTTCAAAGATGTGTAAGAATTATATGAGAGTATGGTGAATCACATTCATTAGTCTTAGCACAAAGCCGTACATTAGTCAGACCTTCGTATCTGTCGTCTCCGGTTATTTTGCAGTCATCAATATGTCGAATGGAAATAGTATTAGAACATCCTAACTTCTCTAACTACTGTGCAAACCTTACATTTCACCCCTTCCCATTGTTGGTTTGAGGATCAAGGACCCGGTACAGCACAAGGCATCTCGTGAGGATTGTGTGTATATATCAGGCCTCCCTCAGTGTGTAGGTAGCTGAACCATAATTCAACCAAGTCCCATAACTCTAGGTCTATCTTAACACCCATTCCGCTTGGACTAGTCCCAACTCAAGTCCACCCAGAAAGCATGAAATGGCTGAAGTATCTCATTATTATATTTTGTCATCGTGCTCGGCTTAGAACACTCTAGCCGGTGATGAAAGCTTTTTAGGTATTAAGATGAGAAAAAATCATGAAGGGTGGGGTGACTTTCACGGGGCTTGAAGCTGGACGAAGATGAAACCCTAAAAGCCGACCATCTGAGGCCCCAAACCACTACCTTATACACCCCTTTCCATAGTACTTCAGGCATTGGTCCGCTTGGTGATATTGTGATAGGGCTAGGTCCTTCTGCCACGGGCGCACATACGGCCATCCTATATATATGATATACCCGATGGGTGTAGGAAGCCCTTACATCCTGTTTTCCCCTAAGTATTCTAGTATATCCTTCATTTTATCGTCCAACGTTGACAGGTATTTTTGATCCTTGTCCGCAAGTTCCTTGCTGAATTGGGGATCCTTACTCAGCTTTTGAAGTACTTCGCCTATTGGTCATTAGATCATGTTATCTAGTTGAACAGTGTAGGACTCACGCGGTCCTTCTTCAAGAACCTCCTTTGGCATAACTTCAATCAATCCCAAGAATTCACCGAGATCGTCTTCGTTGTTTCCATTGTCGAAGTTGACCCAGATCTCATACCGTCCCTCCTTGGCGATACGGAGATCCCCGAATACGGCATAAGCTGTACCGTCCGGGTCGGTTGAAAGTTGTTTGAATGTTCCTTTATTTCCTGTTACTCCAGTTGCGAGTCTTATTCCATCACATTTAAATACGGTTAATGCAACTCTTTCGCCCTTGTCAAGTTTGTCGATGCTAACGCTGACCACTATAGGCCAGCCAAGAAGAGTATCCTCTTGAACGCACTGCTGCAGCGGAACATCGATATGGAAAAAGGGATGCGATTCTTGAGATACGGCTTCCATGATTACCTCTTCATACTGAGGTGGTGTGAACGTGTGTAGAATTCGGAGATTGTTGTAGCGGTAGGTGAGATCTGGCGGGAGAAGAAACCAGACATGGAGGGAAAAGCAGCGTCTATTTATATGTGACTGACTATGTGAAAAGGTACAGGCGCCTGACATTGCAAACTTCCGATTTCCTTTCCTCGAAAATGAGTTGGGCGCTTGGCTCTGGCGTATAACACGACCTCGTGGCACCAACACCGTCGTGAAATTCGAGTCATCGATTACACAATAACCAGTTGTTAGAAACAATCATGTCGCACAAATTACACTGAAAGAACAAACCTAAACTCAGACGCTCAATCCTCTTTGTGTACTGGTTTCAACTTGGGTCGATTATCCCTGGACTCGAACCTCTCTGTCATGCTCATGCAATGCAGTGATAACAGCCCACCAAGAATAGGAAGACACAGCGCTGGCATAGGTACAGCCTGTATTCCTGCTATCCTGGCAGTTCACATGTTTGATGGTCTAAAATTTAGGATAAGCTACGTAATTAAATAACAAAAGGAATCTCTGAGCAAGTCCACCTAGTTCATCTTTTTTGATTACCATCCACACCATCGCTCATCTCGTAGAAGTCTCGTTCGTTGCCTCTGTCTTTATGCTAAGGGATTCCCTGTAGATGCCACATTTGCCCACCCCATCGAAGTCCAAGTCCGCGGGTGGCTGCTCCCTGGGCACAAGGGACCATGTCCCTATTGAGTGGCAAAAGCTTCCGACAGCTCTCCCAGATATAGGGTATTCCTACATTAGTTACATGGAAACCGATGAACAAACAAACTATGGACCTACTGTGAGACTTGCTATTTAGGACTGCCATCATCAGCTTGTCGCAATCTCGGGTTGGACAATCTAAAGCCTCGCGACTGTATATGCAGATCGGGGTAATACCTAATACTAACCGGGCGGGTCTTCCGAGTTCCTCTAAACCACTAGGCAGCACGGTGGTATTTCTCGGCGGCTGAGAAGCCCGTGTAGAGACGGAGCAAAGCGGTAGATGGTGCTGCCGTTAGTGTCCAGGACGACCGCGAAATAGGACTGCACTCACTCCAGGTAGATTTCGATAGCGTGGCTATCGACTTCTGTGGTAGTCGCCGGCTAGGGATAAAAGCGTTCGCGCGAGACCTTCGCGATGTCAACGTTGCGCTAGCAAGACGACGTGGGTTGTAGGTAATTACGGAAGACACATACCTCGGCACATTACTTGTAACGCCGCTCGCAAAGCGTACACTTTTTCGACGTCGCCGTGACGGACTCGCAGCGTGAAACGAACCGGCGTTGTGGCAGTCGTTCTGCAGACAACCACGAGCTTGCGCGCCGGCTCCGACTCGGTTACCGAATTGACAAGCTTGACGTTCTGGCATACGCAGAAGGCCTTTCCTACAGTCTCATATTCGACTATACAAGCTACCGAATTTGTCAAGAACGTCTGTTTGGTTGTGAGCGCATGGGGAAGCCATACGGTAGAGTGTCTGGCCCCAGCCGGATCACAGCGCGTGCAAATCAGAGGCGCAACTACCACAATGTAAAATTTCGACGTCTACGACGTCTTCGGTCCACTTCGTCGGTTCATGTTCGCCCCATGCCATCTTCCCCTGGGCGGAATTTCCGGCCTTTGCCCAGCCAGTCTTGGAACACCGGGCTCGTTTGTGCCTCCATCTTTGGGACTAGATGGTATAAAGTCGCTCTGAAGCTCTAGACATGAAAAAAAGCCTTGCTTCCTCTTCAATAGCGACCTACGAGCCACCCACGTAGGCGACCGTTGTCGAAATCGTTGGTCCGACCGGGCGCTCGCATCATACCCGGCGCCCTCTGTTTCTGAGTACAGACGTCGTCGTTGAGCCGCGTGGTCATCCTAGGGACTGGCGGTTTTGTGGTGCTGGTTGTTGGGGAAGGACGAGGACTGAGGTATAATCTTGGCCCAGCCTTAGACCGGTGGTATTGACAACCACATATTGTCGTCAGTGGTTCACATGGCTTTGCGCTGAACGTCTCATCGTTGGCGCAGTGGAGTTGTGTGATGCTTTGATACGCGTTGATATACAAGCAGCAGTAAATGGGAACTTGGATAACAGGTGAAATGGGCCGCGTCGATCCTGTGATTCTCGATGAAGAGGAACACGTCGATGAGTTGGTCCTGGCCGGAGAGGACGATGTCTTGGTGAGAATCGAGGTCGTCGACCTGGGTCAAGGCGTCGATGAACATATGGAAAATGACGACGTAGTAATTGGTAATGAGGAAGGGATTGGTTTAGAAGAGGACGATGGGCTTCGGGATGATTACACGGGTGATATCGACCTGGACGAACTAGATGAGGGCGCCGATGATGATCTTGAGCTCATCGAGTTACTTGTTGATGCGGCGTGCTTATGGAAGCGGGCACGCTGCGATTTAGAAGGGCTGATTATCGCCGTCTGTATGTCCCTGGTGGATATTATCTGCGGTAAGATTGAAATTGCTGATCTCTCGCAGACAAAGAAATATGACATCCTACAGGTCAAGATGGGATGAGACACTACATACACGACACTCATTATGGATCAACAATGATCTCAGATCAGAAACAGACGAGAAGCTCAACCCGGCGTCTGCGTCAAGCTTGAGGAACATCGTTCGGCGTGACATACACCTTGACTATCACGAGTAGATACATACCAATGATTGAAGTGCCTACTGTATGTATAGTGTTGCCACAAGATTCGCTTGAATGCTTAGGCAACCAAGAGCCGTTTTTGGTGTCACAGTTAAAGTAGAACATGAAGGCGTCTCGAGGAATTGAAGTTAACTTGGACTTGGTGCTGAGAGTGCCTTCGCACCCTGGGATTGAAAGCACAACCTTTGAGAAGGGCCTAACGAGACTGTTGAAGGGGAACGGCTTTCTAGCATAGAGACTAACATTCAATAACAACGGATAAGCACATCGGAGAAGGACGAATAACATGAACATCTATCCCCAAGATGAATACATTTCATTCAATCAATGATTATGTCATTTCTACCGCTGATGAAGAGGTACCCTCACTATGTTCAAATGCCAGGGATCAAGTCAGTGCTGTAGGTGGTACAAGGTTTTATCATATCCGAACAGCCACACAACCCGATCTTATTCCCCAAACGCCAATATCATTACCGTTTGAAATAATGGAGGCTAAGTCATAGCTCATACGCCAGCCCACGTGCTGTATTGACCACAGTCATTGAGCAGAGAAACCATTATGGACCAGACATTATTCCCTTCAATCCTCCGGACAACGATTAACCCTAACTATTGCCATGAATCCCTTGTGTGCTATCAGCGATATTGGTCCCAATCCTCATGCTTCACATCGATATCATCTCCATCACCCTCAATCGTCTGATTTAGGATCGCGAAGTGTGCTTGTTGGTGGTGATGCATATGTTGGTCACACGACCCGAGTCCGTAGTCATCGAAGGGGTAAGAATTAGCAAAGGTTGTATAAGCCGGCCCATGCTGCCAGGCTGGGTCGGTATGGTCAGAGCATGACGGCCCAGCAAAGTCGAAAGTGTTCTGGGTATTGATCATATCGCTAGTAGGACTGGACGTGAGGGTTGGAGAGGGGGTAAAGGAGTCGGTGTCGCTGCATGGCGTAAGGAATCGTGGTTGGATTACTGTTGGGGTGTTTGACATAGTCGGAGGAGCTGATGTTGGACCTGGAGTGAGCCCTGGAGTGAGCCGGTTGTCGAAGCCATACTGCAAGGTCTCCTGCTTAATCTTCGGGGCGGGCAACTCTGGTATTTCTGGCGGCGCAGGGGATTCTGTAGTAGATTCTGCCTTGACATCTTTACTCTTTTTCGCGTTGGAACCTTTCTTGGACTTCGTGACTCGAGACGGATTGGCTGGGCCTGTTCGATTTCGTCGGGTGGGCTCGATCCCTAGGATGATAGAGCGGAAACGGGAGTATCTCATCCGAGCAGCATGACCATTAGTGATCTCTTGAGCAAGGATTGGATCGTGTGCGACTTTGTCCCAATTGACCTGAATTATGTCAGTTGGTTTTGGTCGATCAAGGCTACAGTCATATCTTAAGCTCAACTTACATCCTTAAGTTTCATCTGCTTCAGTATGGCAAGCAGAAACCGTGACATGGGAGTGTCATTGTTGGCAGACATGATGGCAATGCTCTCTCAAGTAGAGGATTGATAAACTCAGATGAGATTTGATTCAGAGGAGCCGAGAGTTTCCAATAAGAAGTGCACAGCCGAGTATGAGGAAATTGGAGGCAGCCCTGGGATTCAAGTATAGCCTGAACATGTGGTGTGGGAATTGATGAGTGAGTCACGAACAGATTGGCCGTGAAAGTCGGTGAGAGTAGGCAAGGGGAATATATGTCAAATTTCCTAGATAAAGCTCCTGGAAAGCTTGGAAGGCAGTTTGGTAGATCACAGTAGGCTGTCGATCGAATATGTTGAGGCGAGATATGACGAGGGTGGAGACGAGCAAAATGGACAGTAGCAAGCGGATGAGGCTGTTTGTCACCGAGATAATGGAGTTGAAGGGGAATAGCTGAGCGATAAAAGACCTAAGTCTAGGTCGAAAGAGGAGAGAAAAGCAATATGGCCACGGTTTGCTTGCTGAAGTTCTGCAAAGGAGCAAGGGTGCGTCGCGACAAGGTCGCCTGTGGTATCTTTAAGTGCTTGCATGAAAAGCATGCTTAGTTGCGCTAGAATTTATTGCCAAGGGACTTGCTGTGATGACAGTATGAAAGACATGGTTGCCTAGGTTGCCTAGCAACTCCAATGGGGCGAGCATCATTGACCACTTTGTCTTGGCTGATAGTCATCCAAGGACCAGAATTGGTGGGGTTGTCGCGAAAGTGGGATGGTACGCGGCATACCGTGTAAAGTGGTTTCTGACCCCTGTTGGCCTTCATTCCATCTTGGGCAGTGGGTTGCCATCTTTGGTGAGCTAGCGCAAGTTCGCGGAGATGTACCAAGAAGTGTGGTGTGCAGCTACCCCATCCTTTATTAACGTGCTTGAAGATTCTGCAAGATGGCTTTGCTTTTTCAATAAAAAGTGACAGGTCATCAGTTACAATATGATATGGCGAGTCCACTAGACTCGATTGAAGTCATTGAACTACATCAGATAGACCTGGCAAAGATAGACGCAACAGCAGGCTGCTGTATCTAGGAACATCTTCCCCGGTGACCGCTTAACGCCACATTAGCAAAATTACCAAAACGGATGAGTCCCGTCGCATTGGGTTCTTAGTATGAAACTTATGAGTCATTCATGGGATTAAGGAGGCTGGGATTTGGACTGGTTCTGATTATAAAAACTTTGATGATTGGTTGTACTCGGTATCTGGAGCAGTACATATGTATCTTCCTCGTCAACCCCGAGTAACTATGTATGTAGAACTGATCTCGGTTGCTTGTTGCATTGTATGTATGAGGCCTAGTTGATCTCACTTGCGTAAATGATAGCCTATGAGAGTCTTCTCAGATCAGGGGGAGCATGCCACTACATATCTGTGGCTGCTTACTTCGTACCATCACATTTTAACCATCAGGGAGCCTTGTGCATGTAGCCGAAAGCTCGAGTTTAAGCGTTTGTGGTATGTAAGTTGTATGTAGTTGACGTAAACAGTATATAAGTAATGATATATTCGAGCCTCGAGGGTTTTGCGCTTGTTAGATTGTATAATGGCTTGAGACATACGCCATTTGACGGGTTGAATTGACCATACTTATGCAATTTGCTTTTTCGTGTGACGGTTGATAGTAATATGGCGGCGGCAGATCAACAGGGGCGGGGGCGGGCAGCGAAGCGATGGATGAAAGAAGAAAAGAAGGGGCTGGGGTCGTGACGCGTTGGCGTCGAACAAAATCAGCAGCACTGTGTGGACAAGTCATCACGTCCTAGTCGCCATTTCACGTGATGTTTCAGAAACAGCACTGTTCTCCATATTGGGCATTAATTAAGTGCATGCAGCGGGAGTGGGGGAGGGACGGATCAATGCCTGACTGGATGGACAGTCTCGGATGCAAACAAAAGGCGAATTATAGACGGCGGAAAAGAACGGATGTTCCCCTATCGCTTAATACCTTGTAAGTCTAGAGGGGAGCACCAGTAAGTACTGTACATTACGTACTCCGTACATTACGGACATCACGTATATGTACATATTGTCCCCTGCCGAGGTAGTCCGCCTAATAGGTTATGTTAGATGTCTAGTTTGTTCTTGAAGTTCTGACTTATGAAGCAGTTGTAGTTAACATTGGAAGATGTGCGGAATACCAAAAAGAGCCTGCCTTTCGCCGGTCGCAATAGCTACTGGATTTTTATACATACCGTATGTATTTGATCCGTCAATGGTGATTGTAGATGCATGTATTGAACCCCTTATCGACCCCTTATCGGTTTGTCGGTCTTCGAGAAAACGCTCGGATCATCCTGTAGTCTCTGCTTCCACCAAGGACCCCGACCCACTGTCGCTTCCGACCGCGTAATTAAGGTAGCCCCAATTCAAGGTCATGTCGTTCTTCTCAACCTCTCAAAAGCTGCCATCTCTACCAATTTTCATGATTTGCACGTGAACAAGCAGGTCTCCCTTAACATTTTACTAGCAGTTCCACTCCTCTACTAGTACCCCTTATCTACGCTCTAGCCTCCAACGGCTTCGGAGCTACCAAGAGGACAAAATGAACAAAAACTGGAATGACAGAGCTGACAAAGACCTCTTCTTTACTATTCTCTCTGTCAAGAACATCGGCGTAATAAGTGGTGGAGAATGGACTACCATCGGCAACCACATGCGCTCCCTGGGTTATGGCTTTACCAATGAAGGATGCCGGTAAGCTGAGCTTGTTTCTTTGCCGCAGCCCGGAACCCATTTTTCTGACCGGGGCTATGATCTTCGGCCGAGTTTCTATCGTGTGTACACCTCAAGCTAGGCTTGATGCTTGACATATCTAACTTGATGGGGCGAAGATGCCTTTCTTGGGTAATGAAAGCGAAGTCGCATACATAAAATTGGCCTTCTTGGATATGTTCAACTTGCGAAGTCGATATATTGCTGTGATGGACGACATCAGAACATCCGCGCCCCAAAAGATGTGTCTGGACCTGTGTCCGGTGACCACCTCGGGTTGCAGTACTGACCAACTTATGCTAGCCAACATTTCCAAGGTCTTCGCAGAGCTCAGCACAAAGCCGAGACAAATGGTGCTATGCTAGAGGGCCAGCGCAAGTCTGATCCTACTACGAATCCAATTACACGGCGTCCCGGACCGGGTCGCGGGCGACCCAGGAAGCAACCTATGGCTCCTATCACCACCTCAGAACAGACTTCGTCTTCTGGTACTCCAACTAAGGGACAGGAGACACAGCCAAATGACGCTTCAGCGTCTGGCAGCGCGCCAGGGCAAGTCCATGCCGACGCGCAAGAGACAGATTCCCTAGGTCCTGTGCAAGATGAGGCAGCGGATCTCGATGAACAGCCCTCAAAACGGCAGCGCCTTGACGAGGATGACCAGCCTCAGAATGAAGATGAAGCTGTCTTAGCATTGGCAGCGGATGGCTTGCCTGGCCCCGATGACCAGTACGATCCACCAGAGTAGGTTCATGCTTTCCCATGTTCTCCGGGTCTATAGATGCTAAAGGTACCATAGGTATTATGGCGAAGCGTAGGGGTTTATGAGTCTTTTAGAATGAGGTTGTCCTGCGTCAATCAAGTTCGACAGCGAAAATTCATGGTTCCCAAAGAGGGGTTTACTGTTGCTAAGTTCGGTCAGCGATCTAGAATTGGACAGCAGCAATGTACTTGACTTAGCGGGCGCATTTGCGTCGGCAGGCTGTCGGTGTTACTTCCCGATTCGGGGTCGATGGAAAGAGCGCAAGTGTGAGCGTCGCAGAGTAGAAGAGCCGGAAGACCGCCTGGTAGAGCCTCTGTATAGCCCAGCGTTGTGCTGGCTAGGTGATTTGGAGTTGTGAGCGGGTTGGATACGGTCGGAGCAAAATTTCAAGGGATAGGCAGCAATTCCATTTGATCGCACGAGGGTACCCTGTCCCAAGCTGAGAACAGTGAGTACCCTTATTGCCCACGGCTCCGGGCAGCAGATCACGCTTCAGCTTCGGTTAAACCCGGCGGTGTTTTGTTTTGAAGTGTATCCGAGCGCATACAATCCAACTTCAGAATCTTTTCCCGTTCCCCCTTTCCCGTTCCCACCTTTTCTTACTCGACATCACCATCCTCATCATCCTCACACTCCAAACTCGAACCCTCTAAATCTGTTTCATAGCCAAGCACCGCCTATTATCTTTGACCATGGGCGAAAAATCAGGGTGGACAACGGAGAAAAACATGGACCTGATGCTTGCCATTTGGGACGGAGCTGGTACCTTCAAACCTGCACAGCAGGCTCAGATCGCTGCAGCGTTCCAAGCACGAGGTCATGCTACCACTTGGGACGCCATTAGGTGAGTTTTTAAGATTTTTTATCTCCTGCTATAGCGAAGTTGTGAGGCGACATGTATGTTCATCTATGGGTACTGTGGCACTTGACTCCTCCCTCCCTCCCTGCCAACCCACAGACGTGCGAAAAACCCTAAACTTTTCAACCATCAAACCTTCTTCCTCACCACAACCACAAACTTCTTCTACTCATTTACACGTCTGCCTCTGCTCTATCCATCTCCAATACCGCAACAATGGCCTCATCCAGCCAAACCAAATGGGATGACCAGATGCATCTGGCCCTCTTCCAGGCCCTATTCAACGTTCGACCTACTACCCTCACTCAACCCGAACAAAATCTTGTCGTGGCATTCATGCAGGCCCAAGGCTACAATGTGACTTGGAATGGCATCAGGTAGGTGTTTGGTAATCTTGTTACTCTGCTTCGCTTTCTTCGCCCGATCGCGGTCATGTTGACGCGTGTTTTTCATCCACACTATGTTTGGCTCTCTATAGCCTACAATTTCCACTTCAGAACGCCTACTATCATTCTCATCTCCGTGTATTGCGGTCAGAAATGAGATTCGTCGCTATTCCTCAACCCTGGCTACCAAATTCCTACTCGTCCCTTCCATCGTACGTCGGCGATCTTCGTCACGTCACCCTAGTTGCGTGGCTCCAACAACTTCCATACCTCAAGCCTTCCTATTCAGCACCTTACATTTCTACCTCGTTGCTCCGCCTTCCTTGACTCTTTCAAAAGATCATGCCGTCCTCTACTATTCCCTCGACTCGTTGCCCAGCACTATCATCTTCTTTGCGGCCATTGAATTCCATCGTCATGGATCCCAGACTACGCGTTGGGGCCGGGAAGGGAACCGAGGCGTCACCGTGGCGACCTGAGCTATCTTGAAGTCCACAGCAACCCAATTTGTACAAACTGCCTAGAAACTACACATGACGGGACATTCCTTCTCAGAAGAGGCTCTGAGGTACTGAATATTCCTTGTTGTTTTTCGCTGCCAGCGTTCGCCAATGCCTGTCGAGTCCCAAGTTTTTAGCAACAGCCGGGTTGTTGCCAAACTGCCCTTTCCTTGAGACCCGGGACAACATATTGCCAGCAATTTCCCAGCACCCTCATGTACATGTACCTCCTCCGGGGCTCCGAGTAATTTTCTTCTCACTTCCGTTCTGCCATATCCCTTGCTCTCCAACTTCATCAATTCTACGCGTCGCCTTCTTTCCCAACACATTTTCATTCCAGCCTTAAAAATGGCAACCGCCCGACAAGAGCCCACAACCAATGTGGGTGGTCGAACTATCTGGACCGATAAGGCCAGGTCCGACCTCCTGGTGGCAATTATAGAAGTCGCGCCTCCATCCTCCGCAGCGTGGACTGAGATCGTCAGACGGACACAATCCATGGGCTATACGTATAGCGCAAGCTCTGCCCTGTAATGACTATGTTTCTAACTGTTTAGCACCATCCCGCTTGGCTCTCACTAACTACTCACGAGAACTACATGTCGCCTCATAGATTCCAACATAGCTTTGCTGCTGTCTCACTATCTCCTTATCATCTTTTGAGATTCATATTTCCCCATTATTTTTCAGCTGAAGCTAATTATTGATCAAAGACAGCACATCGGAAAGCTCAAGCGCAAGGAGATCACTGCTGGTCGCACTACTTCCACCGCACCTTCTCCCGCCGGTGCTGCTGCCGAGTCCGGAGCTTCCGCCTCATCCACTCCGAAGAAGCCAAGAGGCCGCGCCACTCCCAAGTCTACCCCTACCAAGCGCAAGATCAAGAGGGAAGACGACGAAGATGACGACGAGACTCCTTCCAAGAAGAAGACCAAGGCCAGGTAAGTTCACGATGCTCTCTGTCGCCGAGTAGTTTCATTCTATCGCACTACATGACAGTACTAACTGTCTGACCAGCACTCTCTCGTCCAACATGACCCAGACCGAGGACGATCAGTCGATGCCTCCTCCAGACTACAACTCTGATGAGGATTAAGTCCTCCTTGTAGCCCGTCTCATCTCATGTTCAGCAATCCCCTTCTCCCATGACATTGGCCTGGACTTTGGAGGAATTGGCACATAGTACACTCGCGATTCTTCACTTGGAGGTCACATGGATTTGCACATGGTATTGTCGGATTTGGACGGCTAGAAGAATCGCGGACTGGAAAACATGGCACACGATACCCACTTTGCTTTCGTACGGAGTTTCAGTTCTTTCTTTTCTCGTCATTCTCGATATCAACAGAGATGACCACCGCCTCTTGCCGCAACGGCACTGTTAGTAGGTCAGCCTCGTTTGCCTATACATCTAGGTAGGCTGATGTCCAACGCAGAAATGGCGTACTTGTTCTTACCTTAAACTTCCCGCGTCTTTATGTGCTAGTGAATTGTGTCTACCTGCCGGATCTTATGTGAACTGTGAAGGCCTTCTTGATTGCTCTTAGTTGCTGCTCATGCATACGAACATGCTATGTGACGAATAAAGGGACATGGTTTATCAAATCGAACCGGGAGAGATAAACATGTGGGCGTTGAGTGGGAGCATAATGCTTCTCATCAGCCTCCCAATCGCAATCCTTCCGACTTAGGTACACCAGCAACATGGTCCTGCAGCTCTCAATCCAACCTACTAGATACGCAAAAAGTCGCCTTTCTGTAACCCAAACTCTCCGTTCCTCGACCTAGTATTCACTTGACCCATTATAGGAGCTGAATTCTAGCTAGGTCGTGGCATGTATGATGATTCCAATGTTCACTTCCAAGATCCTGTTAGTGTTTGGGGAAACGTGTCAGACTGCCTCGGAAGGCGACTCGAGACTTTCCTAGGCAGCGTATGCCACAAGCCAAGTTAAGTCAAGAAATTGATTTTTCACCTTGACTTGAAGCTATTCACACCTCTTTGACCTAACTAAGTAGTTAGGTATGAAAAGATGTTTATATATATATATATATATAAAGGAAGAATTACGTTGGTTGATATCTTATGCCTTATATTAATTAGTGCTTAGCAAGGGTAATAGCAGAGGTAATAGCAGGGGTATTAATAAGGGTAATAGTAAGGGTAATAGCTAATATAAATTAAACTTAACTAGTATTAAGAAACACCAAGAAAATATTACAAGTAACTAATATATCTACTAATAGCCTTAAAAAACTTTGATTCGAATAAAGTCAAGGCACGAAAAAACTGTCTTAGATGGAGTCAAGTCAAGTCAGGGAATCCCTTGACTTGTTGACTTGTTGCATACGCTGTTTCTAGGTGCGATCAAACATCGGTCCTGTCGTGGACATTTTGAATATGAATGATGGCTACCCGGCATAGAAGTCTCCAAGACTGGAAGTTTAGGGATCCGGAAACGGTGGCCTCTATAGTAGCTGCAGCACAACTACAACCCCCCTCCCGAAGTGAGGCCTAATCGCATTAGATTAGTGTGAACCAGGGTCCTGTAGATAATACTTCATGGCCCCATCGCTATGCGGAAATAGGAAAGCAGCCAACGTCAATATGTACCGGCAATTCTCATGGCTTCCCATCGGAACCTCTGTCGCTCATGGTGAACCATGATCCGAGCTTCTTCGTCCTCACCCGCGCCCGCCCACTCTGGGTATTTCTTAGAGTCAATAAACTTAGAGCTGGGCCCGGTCAACAGCTCGTCACCTAGGATTTCTTTCCAACTGGGCGGCACATGTTCCAAAGACCGCTCCCACGCAACAACCGGATCGGGGTGGAGACCAAGAGTTGCAGCCTCCCGAGCCTCCAAGCTTATAACGAAATCGACCGCGGTCTCGAGCGTGGTCTTGACAATGTTTTCAGCCTCTCCTGCATCTCCATCGATCTTATCGGCGATAGTTTCAAACGTGATGGGCGCACTTAGGCCGTCTTCTATGCCTGTACGCACCAGAAAGACAGGAAGCCTACCGACGGTCTTGGAGTCCTCGTTATGGTAGTCTTCAGAACAAACGATGATAAGTAGCGCTTGAAATAGCGGCTGGAGGACATGAAGTCTGTTATCCCGGACCCAGTACAATCGCCGTGCTACGTCTTCGCCGCCCAAAGCAATCTGCTTGTCGTAGTCCTGGCGGCGTGCCCTTACCTCGGCGCAGATGGCGCTGTTTAGAGCAAGGAGGCTGTCGATAGTCGATTGTGATGGCGGGGACTCATCAGGTAAGCCACACGGTGTAATGAATTTGCAGATAAAGCGTTGGCACTCAATCTCGCTTTGGTATGGGCGGAACCACCGACGGTAAATGTAATTATGAAGCACCTGGCCGAATAATCGCCATTGAGGGCCTCTCAGAATATAAACAGGCACCGACTTGTTGCACGTATCGAGGAATTCCAATATGTCCATCTCAGGCAAGTGGTCGACATCTCGGACCGATGGTAGGTAATGGAGTCTGATGGCGCCCAAATGAATCTTGTGCCGATGATCCCCCTCCAATTCTGTGCGAAGTAGCCATAATATTTCGTCTTTCGTGTATTCTTCCAGGGGCTTTGCCGGAGGTGGGAGCACCAGCCATTTACGCCGTTGCGGAAGCATGATGAATAACTGATAATGGATGACCGATGCTAGAAATAAGGATGTAGATCAAGTTGCGCGTTGCAAAGGGCGACAAATTGGTGCAGATAGAGGGCAGCAAGATTTAAATAGCGCAGGGGCATTGGAATAGAGTTGGGTGGCATGCCCTATGACTCAGGCCGGCTAAACCTTCATAAAATTAGTAAGAAACTTACATAGTGTGTGACATGTTACAATTATTAAGTTTGAATTATTAGGAAAGCTTCGCTTTGATGTTTTTTTTTTTTTTTTTTTTTTTTTTTTTTTTTTTTTTTTTTTTTTTTTTTTTTTTTTTTTTTGATATAGCGAAGCTTTTCCAAGTAAACGAGTCACTCCATTCTAAGGGGTATTATCCCCTACAAATCCATCGTTGCAGGTTTACATCTACTAAACTTTCTCGCTTTTCCTAGGGCAGCATACGAGCTTAGCATGTAACGTGTAGCCTCAGACGGACCCTTTTAAGATTATATAGGCAGGTATAAGTAAGTAGGGTTATAGAGTAAGTGACCTACTTATTCACTAAAACTACACAACGATCAAATAGTGCCACTGATATAATATATCTATGTTGAAGTATATACGCAAGTTACGAGTGTCTATATCAGTTGTATTGATAGTTAGATTAAATAAGGAGCAGCTGAAGAGGTTATGGATCCTAAAGAGCTGTAGAAATGATGTTCAGAATGAAATACTCGGGAATTTCGAGGTCAGAGCAGTAATATCATACCTTTAGCTATCTACTCATTTTGATCAAAAAGCCATGAAAAGAAAAGGATGGTCCATGTTTCAGGCGTTATAAAGGTAGCACATGACATCACTTTGTGCTAGGCTACATACGGCAGCACTTCGAGGCAGCAACTTGGCATTCTTGAGATCATATTTCCTTTCCAATCTCGTTTTTCTCTATATTCGCTATATTCATATTCCTTTCATTTCCTGTGGCAAAGAGAGCTGCTACTTGGTGCTGAAAATCAAAAGATTGGAGTTAGTAAAATTCCTAGTAACTCAGTATTTCAACAATTGGCAGCAAACTCTTCGAGGGGACTTTAAGGAACACAACCACATATATCGTAAGGCCAGATGTACACATCAACATCTTTACATGAGTCAACCTTCATAACCGTCCCTGTACACCCCCTTCCATATATATTACGCTCCTCTAGCTCTGCCTTAATACTAAGTATAATGTGCTCATGAACACCGTTGTTGATAGGATAGGAATCTTGCTTCTGTTCATATTATATCTTTTCCCCTTCTTACTGTGGCACGCTGACTTGGCATTCTCCGTTTGTAAAGAAGTAAGCGAGTACTTGGGCGGCGTTAAGACATAGCAAGCACTAAAGACTTTTGATCTACTAACTAACAATCAGGATCTCCTTTCCTATATCGCCATCAGTTGATACTATCGTGTCCCTCTCGGTGTCAGAATTCTCTAGAATACACCTGAGTAGTCTATCATCGCCGAACCTACCTGTAGGTCTTCGTCCAGTTACTTGGTTTTGGTTTGTGGCAAGACCAAGGTTTCCAATCGGAGGATGGCGTGTTGTAATTGGGCAGCAGCGAACCATGGGCAATGATACTTCCTTGTTTCCATCCGATGTCTTCTGATCCCAGGTCATTTGGAGTTCTATAGAAATCATCGAACCAACTACCCCTGAATTTGTCGCAAAGTGCTGTTACGTGCCTAGATGTAGTCCCGGTAAAAGTCGGAAGGGATAAGAGAGGACGTCGTTATCATATTGGTGCTTGAGAGGTGCACACCCCTGGACACATAAGCGTCGTGTCTTGGACACCGTTTCGGTTGGAAGCTGTGTCAGTTTCAAGAGCATTGTGCAGGGCTAGGCAAAGTGGAATGGCATCTAGCCTAGCCAGTTATCTCGAATTTCATCTCTAAATCGATGATACGTTCGAAGGGGTGAAAGAATGTTTGGCACGGGTTTGGCCGTCAGGCCTGGACAACCAACTCTGGTAGCACAGAAGACTTAGAAATAGATTTAATACTGGACTTTCTGCGGGGGATTTCTGTTTGCAGTCTTGTATGAGGTTGAACGCAGCTCAAAAAGCTTCTTTTAACGTCAGTGTATGTAATAAATCAGGTCAAGTCCAGTGAACTCAAGGCTAAGAAAAAAGAAAGAAAAAAGAAAAAAGAAAAAAAACGCACAAATAAAATGTTATGTATGAATCTTGCTTCTCAAACGTAATGATCTTTGAAGTTGTTTTCATTGAAATATAGGAGATGACTGATGGAGATGGCGATGGAAGATGAAGCGGTTGCATTGAAGATGGAGACTATCTCGGAATCTATTAGGTTAGTTTCTTGAGGGATGGATCTCGATGTGATCAACCAGGTGAACCTCCCACAGCTGTCAACTGTAAGCCACACCAGTCATCCAGTCATGTACTTACGTTTGAAGCGACCATTACACATGCATACATGCGGACATCTAGGCATCTCCCTTGATAGATTGCTACTATTTTTAGAAGCTAGCTCACTAAACTAATATCATTCGTTGACTATATATACATAACCAATTGTTCAACTGGAATTGTGTTAAATCAAATAAATGTGATTGTTCTATTCGTGTTTTTTGTTTTGTTCGTTGGTAGCGCTGGCCTGACTTTCATCCCGGGTAACGAAGGACCGAAAAGCTAAGACAATTGTAAGCTTTTTGGGCATCCCGCCGCAGCAGGATTGAAGGATTGGCGGACTCACCCACCATTACAACAGTGTTGATACTTCAAGACTTTGTTATTCAGTTTCCTCAAGATGGTCCAAGTGACTTGGGAGGAAGGTGACGAGATGGCGAGATAGCGAGATGGTGTGAATTGACCTGCGTGTCTCACAGGCATGGAGTTGTACGGAATTATATTACCTAGATTCTTGCCGCGGATCCGAGTCTTATTGAACGGAAAATGATCACGTATATATGGAGCTACTTTTTCTTTGTTTAGAAGAACGGTACCTACTTCGGAGCGTATGTATTGATGTGTATGAGCCATAAATACGATAGTGGTTAGGGTGGATTTCCAGGCGTCGAGGGATGTATTGACCTCCATTTCCGTCCATTTTCCAAGAGACTCAAGCCCCGGCGAAATGTCAAACTTTATTGGTGTGGTTTAGCGTCCCTAGCTTATAGGAGATTTATCACAGTAAGTCCGGTGCCCCAGAGTACGCAATTCGTAGCTTCACGTACCCGAGCCCTTCGTTGACAGAAGAGGGATAGCTAATTTTCCGATTTTTCTTCAAATGGCTCTTTGATATATCCTATAAGGACTGAAAATCAACTAGATTTCTTGGGATAATCAAGAGGTTGAACGTTCCACATGCTATATGTATTGGACATGCCCCAAGGGCTTCTAGATTAGATACTAAGGCTTTACACAACAGGTATTCATCCTGATCTTTGACTATATTTGCCTTTCTTGAATAATCCTTCTAAAAATAACATCATGGGTCCCGTTTTGCGTGTAATCGCTCGGCAAGTTCTTCGTAGTGACAACCATCGCCGATATAGAAATATAATCGTTTAAAAGTGCCGTGATAACCTCAGGATCCTCTGCGTGGTATATGGCGCAAGGCGCAAGAGGTACAGTATCAATGGCACCACTCTGAGACCAGTCTTCGGCCCTTCATTCATTGTATAGGGTACAACGATACGAATGACCTCATCGCCACAACCATTAGACAGGATTAGTGCATCCAGCTTCTCTAACTTGTTCTGGTGTTTATGTTGTGAGACTGAGCTGTATAGATGCCAAAGGAAGTGCCCCGAGGCAAGATATAGTATATAGCGTAGCACG
The DNA here is from genome assembly GCA_022376535.1 of Xylariaceae sp. FL0662B. Classification (NCBI taxonomy): domain Eukaryota; kingdom Fungi; phylum Ascomycota; class Sordariomycetes; order Xylariales; family Xylariaceae; species Xylariaceae sp. FL0662B. The sequence goes on from JAJJKD010000060.1 coordinate 60,250, forward strand.
AATATAATGAGAAAAACATGTGACGAGTTATTGGTTTGCTGTTAGGTGTGTAACACTTGTGTGGCTTCAATTTGCCACTGTCATATGAGCCAACAGCCAGCTATAAGCCCTAGATATTATCATGAAATCTGGGCGTCACATTTTCGACTAGAATTCAGGCTTAGGCAGTCGAAAACTTCATAGGAGAAACAAGTTGGCATTTAGGTTCTAACAAAGCAGACTATGTAACCGGTTATGCAGTTTGTTTTCTTAATTCTATTTTGGTCATGAGAATCCACGGTCCCGAAGCAGACATAGTGATTGGTCAGAGTACACTTTATTTCTCTTGGCATGTCTATAGACACTGTATAAATGCAATAACAATACTACTATGTCAAGTGACCTATGAGATGCCTGATGAACCAAAGGAGGGGATATTCTCTTCGTCGACTCCAGAAACAAGCGCCACATAGGCTTAAGAGGGAAAAACTCGATGTTAGAAGCCCACAAGCGCACCCCTGAAAGAGGTGGAGTGGAGTCCTAGACATTATCAGCCAGCCCTACATTTCTGTTCATGTCGAAAACAATCCGAGTCACACGATATGATTGCCGAGACATGTTCATGAATTAGCTGTTGTAAGACTTTCAAGCCCTGAGCGTCTGGTCGGCGATTATAAGACAATGAACTGAACCCACCAACGTCACTGTGAATCACGACGTCTGCTGTGGTTGGTTGCACTAACTGGTCTAGCATGTTAAGCTAAAACTCACTTGATCTAAGCTTGTTCTATTCGGAGATAGGATAATGACATCGATCGGGTATGGCTTCTTCCTCTAAGACATTCCGAAAGACTGCAGCGGTGGCGCCTATGGATGACAGATCAGCCGGGACCCTGGCAAGGCTCCTAGTAACGCATGGCATCTCGTATAAACAACTATTAGGGCATGTCTAGTTGTGTTGAGTACTAGAAAATATGATTAGTCGTTTGTTTTGTTTTGTCATGCTATTTTCAGGTATGATCCAGAGACCTTGGATACGCACTTCTTGTTGAAGAGAACGCATGGCTGGGGATTCAAACCTTGACGCAGCCGGACAGTTTTTACTAGCTCTTGATAATCACAACATGGATCGTGCGAATTGCAACAGACTTCTACAGCATTTACTTGTATCAGTATCTCAACTGCTGCAGACATAAGTTACTACTCTAGGCAATTATTCTAACACCGGAATCGTTCGTGCACATGTCTTTGCGATATAGAATCTATATATCTCGAGACTCGCTAAAATATATTATACCATGAAAGATGTTACTATTACACCAGTGCTAGGAAGACTTCTTTTGATGACAAGGTCAGATTTCAAACATAAGCGACTACCTAGCCATGTCTGTGACAACCCTGGTACCCTACTCGCCACATCATTGCTTTGGCCAATATGGCTCTTTGCAACCCAAACGCCCCTAGTGCTTTGCGCGGAGAAAATGTATGCCGCGTGGATGGTACCTATCAAGATTTGTGGCGCCAACGGCTGACGCGCTTTTCCTCGACGGCATGGCTAGCTTCTCCAACATCGAAACTCCGATAGAGATCGAGCTATTAGGGAATGGCCCATCATACAGGCCCAGTCCAAAAAACTGAGGCCTAGAACTCCAAATCATACCTGTGACGGCATTCGCAACAGGGGTAGTACCAGGATTCTTGATGGAAAAAACGTGGCTTGAAGGAGGCACACGCTACGTGTCTACCGCGCACCTAATCTACTTATTCCGAAATTGTGTTACCGCAATCCAGATAACTGGGTTGGTGGTATACACCGTTTGATGGCTGGATCATTTCTGCCAATCGATTAGTCAGTACGAAGACTCGACAGTCTACAGTGCATTACACTAGTGGTCGGAATGCGGCTCGCCCACCAATTAGGGGGTCTAACATACGCCAATAAAACTCGATTGCAGGAAAATCGAACCACATAATCTGACAGTAGAACTACACGGGTCGGCTCGCCCCAGTTCCAAGATCTTGGGTATCATTGAATCGTGCATAACATCAGGGCAACTATCCTGAAAAAGTTGTACTATCAAAGATATGTGGGCAGCGTTGAGGTCCTTACCCAGGCCCTATTGACTCTTGTAACTAAATCTTCATGGAGTATAGTGGCCTAACAGAGAGTCATAAGCAACCTATACCTAATATAAACGTAGATAACAGTGCTAGCACTCCCGCATGCCCAGTGCGCAGTAGAGAGGTAGGTAGTGTCATCTGACCACGTCAATCTACACTAAGAAGAGAGCGCCGTCAAAAGGGCCATCATTACATCGACCAGCATAGGGGCTTGCAGCGGAAGATTGCATTTGCGGAATAAGCATCCGCTGCTTCGTCTGGCACCCCTAGCAAATGTAAGTAGCCGCATGGATGACAGAGTAGGTATGCTACTGACCGCTCCGTTCATTGGTAGTTGTGAGTCGACTCAAAGCTTCCCCCAATAATACTATGGCTTGGTGGCTGAAGGGAAATAAAAGATTCCATCCGAGAACTTGGTAATCGCTTGGGGGTCAACAGAGAACCACGGGGAGCCTGTCGTACTTCCGCTTGGTTATACCGGCCAATGATTCATCCGAGATGCCTTTCATACCATCAGCTAGAGGTTAGGCTGACTACCCCATCTTACTGAGGGCGTTGTTAGTCCAAGTCCGCGAATCTCTAAAAGTCTGATGACCAATTGTGAATCTCGATGAGGGTAGGCATGAGCTCCTGCCTTGGACTCGACAAACAAGCCGTCGTTAGCCCACAGGTATTGTTGACGCGCGCTAGGTATCTATGCTTTGGGGCGTGCATAGTTCTACGAAAAGAGTATGGTAAAGTTACAATCACACGTGTAGCACAGCCTTCAGCAGAAACTCTCGATTACGCCGATCGTCGTCCTTTCACACGATTTCCCCTGAGAGGCACAACTGGAATCTACGGACGCCTGGCGTGCGCTAGAAAGATTTATCCTTGATGAACGGCATAGTGGCCTAGGAGAGCTCGTGACGGGATAGACTTGATCGAGCTGGAAGTAGTCTTTGAAAAACTATATAAACTCGCCTCATCTCCCTCCAAGTCAGTCCAACCACCTCGCACAGCATCAACCCTCTACCAGACACTCAAATCGACCTCAGACTCCACTTCAGACCCTCTTTCCAACCTTCAAAATGCAGCTCACTACCGCAATCACCACTCTCTTTGCTTTGACGGCCACAGTCATCGCTGCTCCCGCTGAGATCGAAGTCCGTGGCGGCGGGGGCTCTACTCCTACTCCCACTCCGGCGCCTACTACTGGGAGTTGCTCTGCCAGTTCCCAGGCGCAGGTGTGCTGCGATACCCTTCTTCTCAACTGCCTTGTCCAACTTATAGGCGAGACCTGCACTACTAATGCCTACTGCTGCTCGACCGATGAGCCCGCGGTAAGTAGTCACTCAAATTTTCAATTTCAGAGCGGCAATTCCTGACACTAACGGCTATTGAAGGGTACCTTGATCAATCTCTCATTGCTTAACTGCGTTCAACTTTAAAGAGTCCATGACTCGATAGACATGAGGTCAATGGGGGATGGTCTGAGTGGAACACGACAATGCTGGGGCGATTTACTTCTTTCTGTGGTTACTTTCATATCGAGGCCTCGATTACACTCTTTTAAGCCTAGTTGTTCAGGAGGAGGAAGGGTTACACTTGCTAAATTCTAACTGATCTGATCAATCAATGTTGAATCATCCGGCTCTCCTCACATTCGTATCCAGTTTCAATTGTTCGTGATGTTTGCTATTGATACGATTCTACAATGAACCTGATTCTTTACTAACTCCTACTAGTGGCTTGACGATCCACATCCTTTAAGTACTCAATATCAATATACCTAGGATATCTGAAATCGGTTTAACTCATGGTAATGATTGGTACGGAAGCGTAATTGACTCTCACACGAGGTACAGAAGGATGACGTCGGTACGGTGTTCTTGATACCCAGTCAACACCAATAGGCAAAGAAATATGCATTATCGCAGGTATTTATAGTTCGTGCGGCGTTACACGTACTACAGTAAATCCCAAGGATTATATCATATGGTTACGCGATTTATATCATCGGAATGGCGTTACCCCTGTAAACACGACCGACGTTATGGAGCTGTTACATGGGTCTAACTACGGAGTAGTTTTGTTACTTATTGGATAGCTTGTGTGTAGCTGTTTTTGGTGAGCTCCAACTATCCCTCGATTTACGCGACAAATATATACAAATGTTCAATTACTATAACATAGCTAATTCCTATCTTATTCTGGTATTCAATATTACTTCTTCCCGTATGTGCTTGATGAATCATTCTTCTAACTCATCGGGGGAACAGCTAAAAGTTGGCTAGACCTCCATCATCTTTTCCCATTTCCGGTCATGAGTGATCCAGCGGAGTAGCCTGACTCTAGTTTGTATTTCCGACAATCTCGGACGCAAGAAGAAAACACGCACATCCATCTCATCTACGATCATCTAACTTAATCTAAGATAGTCTAGACCATCTCTTCCCTAACTTATAGCAGCGTTAAAAATGACAAATGCATCAAGTTAAGTCAACCAGCCTTCCTTTTCATCCGATCCAAGGCTAGTTGCAAGTTGACTTGATTAGTCAGACATTCAATTACCGCTTGAATTTCCCTCTTGGTCAAATCAAAAGGATTGGAGTTAGCAGAATTTCCACCAACTCAGTACGTAAATTTTCTGCTAACACGCTCCTGATAAACCTCCTCTAGATGCTTCTTAAAGAAGCTACTAGAGAGCTGGTGACATAGGGCTGTAGGGCAGAGGCCCGCTACTATAACAGTCCTGTGTATGGCCACTTGTATATAAAGGGGCTCTGCTGCTTCTAGCTTCACGCTGGACCCAACACACTAAGCACTACGCTCCTCATAACCTCGTCCCATATTGATAAAATCCTCCGGACAATCGTGATTAAGTCATGCTTATTTAATGAACGGAAAAGATTCTTGTCGGCACATAGACGCGATAAAATTATTAGAGGAGTCTCGCAGACATGGTAATAATGAGTCCTTGGCAGGGGTAGCAGCACAGGACGTTAGGCTAGTTGACAACCTAACCACCACAATAGGTAGCTAATACACGTGGTAATAACCTTAAAATGCTCGAAACGTGTTAGTTTTATTCAAGACGAAAACCGTTTCAACTGAAAATTGAAATAAGCTTGCACCTGTTTCAACCTTAGTTTTCGCTTGTCAGTTCATCTCAAGCTATGGAGCTATTAAATCCTACAGGGGTGCCAGCCGGGTACGAATACAAACTCTCCACCCTTGTATGGAATAAGGATCTCAATACGTCCCTCTAAAGACTCAACCTTCATTATGATAGCACTTGGCTAACTACTGCTGTCTTCACGGAGTGTCGCGCAATCTGATTAAGCAGGATTATGTTCAACATATCGAGAAATAGGCATAAGCTAGCTCTTGTCACACGTGGCTTGGAGACGGCCTAGCTGGAACATGCTCACCACGTGGGAAAGGTACCGGTCAACTCTAAAGCTTAAACTGCAAGCTCCGCTCCCCATATCTCGCATTCTTGTAGTATGGCCCTACGGGTACGATGAAGATGGTACTGTCGTGTAAATGAACATCACCAACCCAAAGAAGCATATTATGTCATCGCATCCGAGTGTCGTAGTCATCGCATTAATCTACTAAACCCTTAGTAGCATGTAGATAGAACTCCGAAACGCCTCATGTCCATGCTCCCTCAAGACCTCTTTCTTACGTCTTGCGTCCATCTAACCGGCGTCCCGAGCTCGGCTTCTTCTCCGGCGCCTTACCCTTGTCCTCGCCGTCCCCCTTGCGTCTGACCGCCCCTCTAAGGGTCTGGCCTTGGCCGGCAAAGTGTGGCTTCATCGCGTTCTCCTTCTCCACCTCCTTGTCTGCGTCCGTCTTCACCGGCTTGATATCATAGCCGAAGAATAGCTTATTCGGCGGCAGTCGCAGAGGCATGGGCCCGTTGGTGCGCCGTCGCGGGACAGGGACTGTGTTGGTGGAAGCACCTGCGACGGGAGTCGATGGCTTCGGTGTTGGCGCTTTTGAACCCTTCTTAGCGTTCAGCTTATGGCCCTCGCTGAGAAAGTGAGATGAGACTGCGCGGGCTCCCGCTGCGGCTGTCGTAGCGTTCGGCGCGATGGAATCGTAGTTGATGGACTGTGCCATGGTGCCCTGGTTGTGCAGCACTCCGCCAGCGGGCAAGCCACCCCGACCACTTCTAGGTGTGCTAGTGCCGCTGCCCCTAGATGGTTCGACGTATCCTACTGGCGGTGCGAACTCAACTGACACATCTGTCTCGATCATACAGACACCCATCTTCTCCGTCTCAGGCTTGACTTCTAGAACAGCCACGTCGTAGACCTCGTCGTTGTATTCAAAGTTAAAGACATCGCCTTTGGTCAGCGTAGCAAAGTTCCGGAATGCCTTCTCTAGGACGGCTTTGGGGTCACTAATGTCCAGAAAGTTGGTTGACTGCGGCTGCAGCTTGACCATCTTGGCCAGCTCCAGCGAAGTTGACTTGATCTGGATCATATCACCAACGTCCAGTTGTAATGTTTGCATCATCTTCACCTGTCAGCAAGCTCACAGATCTATTGTATTCGATGACCAAGCTCACCCATTGCGGTATGTATGCCCGGCCTTCCTCCGCCACGAACTCCAGCACACCAGCATGTGTCTGACGCTCCTTCTCACCGTTGACCAGCTCCATCATAAGGGGCCATTGGACGTGTAACTGCGAGATCTTCTGAAGCGCCGACGGAGGTAGGAAGATCTTCGAGCCGTAGTTCAGCTCTGGTCTCTCGGATCCAGGGGCCATGACCATCGGGTAGCATCGAAAGTACTCGTCAAAACGGCGCATAGCTGCGCCTCGAATCATACCGGAGCGAGCCATGTTGTACACGGCGGCCGGATTATCGGGATCGTAAGGGTCGAATCCGTTGTACTACGAGATCGGTCAGAAGTTGCCCAAAGCAGACAGCTAGCAGTGCGACGAACCATGTTGGCCGGGTTTCTCAGAGGAGCTTAGAAGGTGGCTAGTGTGGAAACAAGAACTGCCGTGAGCACTTGGTATTTATGTGTAGACTTTGGTGATCAGGGAAGGTTCTGGACGAAAATAGGTTGTTGTGAGAAGGTTATGTATAGTGGTGCAGAGTTAAAAGCAGATAGGTTACCGAATTCTAGGTTAGAGCTTTATCTGAGCTTCACTACAAGGTATGGTAGGTAGGCACCATGATGACGAAAGATTTCGGTGCCGGAGTTATTCCGCCCGAGACTGTACAGTCAGATGGACCGTGCCTCCAAAACAATCGGCTGATACGTATTTTGAATTCCCATTGTCAATATCGTTATATCCGCAGTTTCCTAGGGCGTTAAAGCATCTACCCACGGACCACACCTTGTACACTGTGCGCAGACTATTTCGGTTATAGCAGTGAATACGTTTTAACGGTTACCGTTATAAAGCGATATTGCTATACAGTAGTCATGCCGCTGTAAAGACCTAACTTTGACTGTACAGCGTTCTGTTACACACTGCTAAAGTCATTTGTGTACACAAGTCTCCACTAAGACTTACAGGGTGTCCCCAGCCTCCAGTAGCCATTTGCCCCATGCTACCCGCTAATGAGCTGCAGCTCAGTACTACCTACATTAAGTAACGACCTGGAGCAAATTTCAACGTCATATTCAAATCGCTGTTAAACTCTTACCTCTCTCTATCTTACCTACTATTGAAGATCAGCATACCACAACCGGAATGTCCTCAAGATTCAGTGCCGCGCGCCCGAAGCGTGCTGGCGAGAACTATGCGCGACAGCATCACACAGAACCCGACTCTAAGAAAGTCAAGTTCGATGTGCGGAATCCTTCCGCCCTTGCTCCAGACTTGGACAATGAAGACGAGGACGGCGACGCATATTTGGAGGCTGATGCTGATGTTATTCGCGGGAGTGCCGCGACTAAACGGCGCGCAGTTAACATTGACGGCTATGAGTCTGATTCAGATCGAGAGGAGCTAGGTACCCTACATGGTTCCAAATCGAAAGCCAAGAAAGAAGAGGACGACATGGACGACATGTTTGCGGCAGACGAGGATGGCGATGAGAAAGACAAAGATGTTGACCATTCTACAGGGAAGAAGAGCAAAGAAGTCAGGTTCATGGATTCCGTGGACATTGAGGGCCAGGAAGCCGTGTCTAAGTCTGGTGGACACGTTCGCATAGACGAGGAGTCATCAGGGAATGAGGATGAAGAGGAAATAGAGTTAGCAATCCAGGAAGAAGGTGTCGATGAAGAGGTTGGTGCCGGAGGGCTCAAAAAGCATGCCCCCAAGATTGACGCGTTCAACCTCAAAGCCGAGCATGAGGAGGGACGGTTTGATGAGGCAGGGAACTACGTCCGCAAAGCTGTCGACCCGGATGCTATACATGATCGATGGCTCGAAGGCGTCAGCAAGAAGGATATGAAGAAGGCTGCTGAAGCACACGAACGGCGCGAGGCTGAGCAACGGCAGAAACGGAAAGACGAGGACAGCGCTTTGACTTCAGATCTACTCAAGTCTTTGATTCTTCGGCTGGAGCCTGGAGAAAACACCTTGGAAGCTCTCGCAAGACTAGGTCGACTGCAGACAAAGCCGAAGAAAATTCCTAAGTGGAAACAAAAGAAGCAGAACCCGACCGGCATGGACACAGACACGGAGAAAGCCCCTGAAGACCCAGAACAAGCCCGCATTAAGGATGCCATCGACGCGATCACCGACTCTGCTGACAAGCTCCTTGGAAGAAATCGACCGGATATCTATGACAAAGAACGAGAGCTTCTGATACGTGAGTATACGCGCGAATCAGACGAACCATGGGTAGAACCAAGAGAAGAAGAACCCGAAGAAAGTGGCTCGGCTACTAAGATGTGGGAATATCGTTGGACAGACGGCAGAGACGGAGCTGATAAGCAAGGCCCCTTTGACGGTCCGGCTATGAAGGCCTGGGAAGACGCCGGCTATTTTGGAGAGGGTGTCGAGTTCAGAGAAGCAGGCACTGAGAGCTGGAGTCGTTTAGCCAATTTTGTTTGATCGTTGATATCCTATGTGTAAAAAGATAGTGTCATTATTAATGAGTCGAGCTACGACGCTTTCGGTACGATAGGCTTCCAGCTACATCAGGGGTAGATATGTGAACTCACCGGCAGGATCTGCGAAGTCCCTAACAACGCTAGCTATCCTAAGTTGCTTAGTATGACAGATTCTTCTTATTGTCTATAGATTCTATGGCCGTGATTAGAAGTAATGTTGTAGAATCCCAGGGCATAATATCAGTGCCTTACTTCGCCCTTTTCAAACATGCAAAGTACAGACTATCAATAGTACTGCAGAAATTGAAGGATTGAATCTAAGATGTGGTCTAGACCCAGGTGAGTATTTCTGTCATTTTTCCTTCAGTCACAATACTACAAACAACTACATATCGACGCTTATGTAGTCAAGGAGTGTAGGTACAGTGTGCAGCAAGGCGGATTGTCTATCCAGCCCACGAAACCAAGCGGTAGAAAAGGTGAAAATATAATCCTTCCCCTAGAATAATAGCCGAAGATACTACGATTTTTTGGTGCTTCAATTGATGGGTTGAAGTCAGTAGCACTTAGAATGCTCGGGAAATATGCCCCTAATGTCCAGCAGAAGGCCACCTTGGGACATATATACCCGTTTACTGTGGCTGCTGAGTTATTAATAGTAAAGGGCTACGAGGTACAAATGTCTACATTTCATATTATTCAATACACAAGCCAGGTTGCATGATGGTTATGGCAATAAGAGTTGGGATGATATGCGTGCCCTAGATGCGAGCCCCCCTTCCCCTCTGCCCCGGTGATTAGTGGCCTGAAAATTCATCTAGCTATTGTATTCATTAAAGAGCACTTTCCGTTCGGTCATACACTTCCATTCGGTTATACACTGACAGATGTATCTATGTCATACCATTGTCTAGGGCACCTGACAATATCTAGCATGACCAGTGCTCCTTCATCCAACTTCCCACTCAGGTTCTAGATCCCACACACCCATTCACCCACCCACACACACACCCTCTCTCTATCTCTCTCCCGCCTCCAAAGATCGTGATATTGTTCCTCCTCTTGCCAAAAAGATTCTCCAATACAGTTGAATCAGAGGCTTGCAGCATCACCATTCCATAATCGTGCAATCGTTCCCCTCCGTCATTCACGTCGTATTGAGGCCCTCTCGAAGATCGTCTCTTCGTTGTTGGACCGCTTCCTGCGCATACCCCAATCCACATACACGTTGCCCAGGATTACGCTGCTATTCCCAATTTTCCTAGTCTTTCTGATACCCATGATCTTCAAGATTAGGACTTTCACACCCTTCCACAACTCGGAGTAGACATTCACATTCACACACCCAACACGGAAGATCGTTTCGATACCTCTCGGCTTCTTCGATTTCGTCCACACGGAAGAGCTATAGGGATCACCACCTCCTCCTTGGCCAACTTCTTCAGCATAGATTGCCAACTACTTGCACACTACCTAGCATTGTGTCATTCTTTCGCGTCTTACCACCTCTCCGCCGCCGACGGCTTTTCGCAGACAGGACCACACGGGCGCCGTCCAGGATCGAAATATTTTCCCCCGTCTTCTTCGTCTTTCCACGGGTTCCCAATTTCTGTAGACTCACCACCTCGTCGTTGGGTCTCACTATCAGTATACTACATCTTTATCACTTCCTGTCCCATTCGTCTGTCTTTAAATCCGCTTAAGTACCAAACACAATGGTTAAATTCTGGACAGACGAACGAGTGACGCTCCTGGAGATCTTGGTCAGGAGACATGGGGAGCTGTCTGCCTCTACAGACCGTTTTCCCCTGGGAAAGGTCGGAAACTGGCCCGCTGTCGAGGCAGCATTTCGGGCTGCTGGAAACACATCAACTACACTCAATGCTATTCAGTAAGTAATACCCTACCATTTCATTTACGTTGAGCACGTGTGGAGATAAAAGGCATCAATTTAAAAGTCTAGACGTGTTTTATGCTAATTATTCCCATAGAAAGCGGTGGTCCGAGATCGTAAAGCCTTACAAGTACTCTGACGACGAGGATGAAGACGATGAAGACGATGAAGCGGACGGCAATGAAGATGATGAAGATGATGACGATAAAGAAGATGACGATGACGATGAAGAGGATGATGATGGCGATGAAGATGATGATGATGGCGATGAAGATGATGATGATAACGATGAAGAGGATGATGATGAGGACGACGACGATGACGACGATGACGAAGATCACGACGACGGTGATTATGAAGATGATGTGGAAGAAGAGCAAGTTGATGGAGGAAACGAGAACGAGAACGGAATGGGCGAGGAAGCCAAAAACGAGACTAATGCGAACCAGGCCAGTGGCAAGAACAAGGCCGTGGAAGAGGATAAGTCACTGAACAGACCGGGCCCGGCCGAAAGCGACGAGCACATCCAATCCCGTAAGTCAACTACGAAAGAATTAAAATATAATAGTAGAGCTAACACTCGAGATCAAGCTGCCGGTGTTAACTCTCATGCCATTGTTAACCCAATTAGCGGCTCTGGTCGCTATATTTATCCTGTCGGTTGGCGTTTTCCCATTCCTGATGGGGGTCCCGTTCCCGACCCGCGTTCTCTAAGCCCTAGCACAAGACGCTCCAGCAGCCCTGAGGATGTTATTATGGGCGATGCCCCGATTGTCGTACACCCGGCGGTTGGCTCTCTCCCAGAGGTCAACAACTACGCCGAAGAGGACGAGCACCTCTTCAACCAATTCGTAAAGTACCCGGCCGGCCTAGAGGATGAGGTAGACCAGGAATTCTGGGGATAGGGGGGGCCTCGGCCTCGACTGTTCGGTGGGTTTGCGGGGTTCAAGTATTCGTCACGGGAGCCTACGGCTTCAAGAGACACCCTAATATGGGAGTCTTGCTCTTGTGGCTCCGGGTACTATAAATGAGGTCTGTGACGATTGGGGAGGGAGGGGGTTCTAGATCAGTTGATGGCATTGTTGTTGTCCGCGGGGCGCTACAGATACCCTAACTCTGCGTCCGGGGCCAAGGCCTTACACATGCTTCGTTTCTAGTTTTCGTTTCGTTAGTCTTCTGGGCGGTAATGTCATTGTGTTTGCGCTGAGCATTGGCTAAAGCTATATTATCATCGTGACTGTGTGCGAATCGTGAGCCGTTCACGGGGCTACGCTTGAGAATTTACTGCAAAATATGTCAGTAATAGGCCGATCAAGATATGCAAATTTCGTGTCCCTAATTCCCAGGCTGTCTTCTTCCATGAGCAAAGATAAACCCAGCACCATTGAGATATCTGAATAGGCACCCTGGTTTATCGTACAGGGCACCCCGACCCCACCAGGCTATTTTATAGGGAACTACGGGCACTAATGGGAGGCAACAGGCTAGTTGGTTAGTGTATTTAACATCGGGGGGCAGTGTAATATGCTTAGGTTAGGGCTCCTTAGCGGCATGCGACGTATGGGGTTTGCCACTGCCAGCTAGAAGATGCCCTTAAGGGGGCCACTAACCGGCGAAGAGGCCCTACGAGTTCTCCTTCAGGGGTCATGGGGCCCTAAGGATTAGATAGTACGCGCTACAGGACCGGAGCCGGGGCCGGCGTCGGCCTTCCCTATCTTCCTGGGGGGCGTCCATCGCGTGGGGCTGGCTCCTATTGGTATAACTGGGATGGATCTCTTGGTAGAGCCTCGTCCGTTCGAGGAAGTTACGGAATTCAGCGGGGTATTGTAGCACCTATCACTAGTAGTATTCTCTGGCTTGGAGATTAGGGTTCGGCCTGAGGCGGGGATAGAGACAGTAGACGAGAATAGCAATAGATATCATATACTCATGGCCCATGGCTTATGGGTTACCCGTGATGTTCTTCCAACAGGAGCTATTAAGTATATAATACCCCGGGCTTCAAGCTACGTGTAGATATTACCCCCCGACAGGTTTGCGGCGTGCACAAGTCATGGGCTCTGGTTCTTTTCAGATCGCCAAGCTTCCAGGTACATTTGACTATAGCTACCAGGCTCTAGTGTTCTTTAGATAGCCACAGGCGCCGTACCGTGGCTATTTAGGCCTGGGTTGGGGCTTGCTGGGAGAAGTACCAGCGCTTTGCCTATATAAGCGAGGGGTACTGGAGAGGAAGGTAAGGAAGCATCTATGGGACGTGATTGATGCAGATCAGTTAACCCAGCAGTCCTTGCCCGGTTGAGAAAGCTGCCGAGTGAGTTGAAGAAGCCAGCGTAGCCAACGAGGCGAGCCAAGTCAAACAACAGCATTATCGTGACACGGCTGAACTTAAGCGGAAGAATTCGAAATAATACTTGGTTCGACGGTATTAACTCGACTTGATTATTAGTGCATTAGAGCCACCTGAATATTCCCCCTATATTTACCCCTGAAGCTCTCTCTGGGCCAAAGACATCGTGTTATTAAGATTTCAGGTCGAAGGTGGTGTCAAGGAGGTCGGTTCGTTGGATAATTCTAAAGAAATCGTTCTTGTCAGCAAATATTCTGACACAGGAAAAATAGACTGGTGGACGGGTTGGTGATCATCTCTCAACCAGGTGTCGCAATATGAAGCGCTGGATAACTGATAACTAGCCACCTAGAAACACCGGGGGATTGCCGCAATACGTGGTTTAATAATTATAAATAGCAGCAAAATATTTGATAGGAGGTCAAATATTTCTAAAAACGGAATTGGATTAGCTTGGCTCAGCTGTATCAAAAGAAGAATGAGGAGAGGCACTTAACGCAGTATTAGCTATGGCTATTTTGCCCAAGACATTCAGGTGTTGCGCTTTGTCTCCTATAATAGTCTCGTATGACAAGAATGCCAGGGTGCTTCTGTTACCCCTTCGTGTGTTGGTAGAGTGAATCTATTATTGTGTGTGTATCTCTTTTTGGCTGTTGTGTACATGTACGTTATACTGAAAACCTAATCAGCTTTTATCTCCATTATTATCAAACAGTCCCAAGGGTACTATCTATCCATCGTGTGGTACTATCGAAATAGCATTATCTATATATAATGCTCCTCTAGGGCTTGAGTAGAAGCATTCCCTCTGTATTAGGTCTATGTGGTGAATTATTCTTAGCGGCTTGCTAATTAACTGTGCGTGCGCCGTGTTATCTATTAGATTTGTTCCTGGGCGAATAAAGCCCACACCGTTTAGAACTTCCCCCTTGGATACGTACCATCCCTGCCAGTCTCATCTTTTCCCAGTGAATATACTCACGACGCCGTCACATACCCCCCATACTGTCGAAATACCAAGTTGGTAGAAATTCGGCTAAACTCCATTTACTTCTTATCTTAGTACGTACCAGCCCATATACTCTATTGGCTTTGTGCTGTGACAGTGTTACTAATCCTGCCCACCCGTCCCTCCGCTGGCGTGGGCTGCTTTCTTGGTTTTCTCCCACACTGGAATCTCGCTGGATTGGCGAAGGTTTGCTCGCCGTGCATGGGTCATTATGTCATTAGGGGTAACATACCATTACTCTTGAGTAATCTTTTTCAAATACACTGACTACTTGTCACTTCTAATATCATCCCCGCTAATAATTCCACAGACAATCTGGGTATTACGTATCGCTTCTCGAAAGTATTTCACTAAGACAGAGGGCGGAATTGCAGAAGATAACTGGCAGCGGCTTCGAATATATAGGACAGCTGATAGTCACGCTGGAGAATACACTGGAAGCTCATGCCGACCGTTACACCGATAAAGAAATCTGCGACCACCTCACGACAGACATGCCCTTTATTCCAAGCTATTTGTTGCTATCCCCATCTGCAACAGAAGACCACGCAAGGTCAAACCATTCGGAGAGAATGACGGCGCTGTGATGGCAGACTCGGAGTATTAAGGATTTCCGGCATAGAATCCTGAGACTGTGCAAACTACAACAGTCGTGTGCTCATGAGAAAGTTTACAATATCCCGACGACTATTCGTCCTTTTCTTTTGCGAACAAATGTCGGGATAGGGTTATAGGGCTGATGATCACCACTATGACATCCCTATAGGTATAATATTGCTGTCAGTAGTACATATATAAGGGGCAGAGCCCCTTCTCGCTTTCCCTTACATTCGACAAGCCATTAAGCTCCTAATGGCTTCGTCCCATACTGACAATAACCCCTACTAGGAGAAAGGTAGCCACTTAGTCGTACCATACAGGCGAGAGGATATTAATACATGGATTACACTGACATTTGCCTAATATGCTAACAAGTATGACTATTTTGCCTTTTACGTCCAGAGAGCTTTTCCCTTTTCTTATTCAAGCAACTAGTAATTACATACACAACAAGGAGAGAACACGCTGTTATGACTATTGACTTATGGAATCTAAATTTGGCTGATGTGGGGTTCCATTACTGGCAGTCAGAAAAGAGAGGTTAAACAACCTATAGAACTACCTACAACGGTTAGGGACTTAGATTCTAGTGGACAGGTCACTATAAGACCCGTGTGGTTTGCACACTATGAAGATATAAGCCTCCTTATCTCCTAACATCCAGACTAAGTTGAAAGTAGACAGGTCGAGGCCATCACTCTATGTTAGGATCAATCCTCCATGTGGCACAGTTTGAAGTAATGGTACCGCCCTGCTTGTACTTTATACTCGACGTATCGCATTTGTCAATTGCCTTACGAAAAATACGTCCGCAATTATCGCTTGGGTTCGGTCCGTCAATGGTAAAGCGGCAACCATTCGTTACTGTCACGCTGAGTGTGATAGTCACTTCACACAGCGCAGTGAAGAAGCACTCGACGCCTGAGCCGCCTGTAGGATCGCTATTATGATAGTAATAGTTAAGAGTGTGTCTTGCGTTCTGCTGGCTGGCATCTAGCACAGTCCCGTAATACTCATTGCAGAAACCGTTGACAGCGCTGATCATGCCCCCTCTGTCCGTCTGGGCACCGCTGTTATAACAGTGTAGACTTTCCGTGTCGGGATTAGGACTGGGGGGCGTAGGGTCTGGAGGAGGGTGGGGTGTAGGCGTCGGAGCTGCGGGAGAGATCGTCTCACTTGGGCCGGCACCCGAATTTGGGTCGACGTAAACAGGTGGTGGGAGGTCGAACTCATACGCACAAAGGTCGTCTTCATCCTCTTCATCTTCATCCTCCGGGTCATCTCCTTCCGGGTCCGGCGGGTCAGTATCCGGCTTTCCGGTAGGGAGGGGATCGCTTTCTTTCGGAGGAGTGGGTCTTGGTGGAGGAGATGGGTCAATCGGGTCCACGAAGTCGTCCCCACCGTCCTCACAATCTAATAGACAAGGTGTATGACAGAAGATGACGCAAGGCGTGCCACATCCTGATTTGCAAATCGGACCCGGTGGTCCGGGTTTCCAGGTCACAACCGGGAAATTGGTCGGCTCAGAGGGGCTTGGCTTGGTAAAGGAATAGGGGTATGGAGGTGGGGTGATAGTTCTGGTCACCGGTGGGTTCGTAACTCCCGGCTTACTCAGGGGATTGGGATCATCAACGATAACAAACGGCGGCGCTAGAATACTGCTAGTCGGGTAGAAAGCGGAGCTAACCGAAGTACCTGAAGTTGATCCCGGGATTAGTCCCGTGACAGTGTATGACCACACTGGTATCAAAGTCGTTGTGACCGGCGGGATTGTCAGAGTCGTGGTCCGGATGATATGAGTCCATCCCGTTGATGTCGACCAGGCTACATCCAGGGACGTCACATACGGCGGAAAGGTAATTGTCGTCGTAGTCGAAAGCTGTAATGGAGGCAAGATGAAGATACAGGGGGGCTCACAATTAATTACCGGGTTGGGTTCTTTCCAGATAGACGGATCGATGTAGACGAGCCCGCCACAACCGCTCTCGTAGGCGCCGCCTTGACCTCCTCCGCTTCCGGGGTCTGAACCGCAAGTACTATTACCATCTGGAGTATTGCCTGAGCCCGAGCCAGAGTAGAGATCAATGCTCCAGATCATTGTACCACCAAAGCAATAACTACTGGCCCACGACTTCTTCATTACGATTGTATCAAGGTCGTCGTACCCGATCCATTGATCGCCCCAGACAAGATATTTCATCATGGCGGTTGAGTCCATGGTCGGTTCAACCCCAATTTGAGGGATCAGGGCCTCAATCTCCTGTAGAGACATAGTACCACCAAATGCCGTACAGGGGCCCGGACGGCTAGGGCCAATCCAGGTACAGCCCACCGTCTTACAATCCACGTTTTCAACTGTATACCCTCGTCCATAATAGGCGAGACCCATGTTGATTTTGGAAGGATAGACTTGGTCATACCACAGAGGCAGCGTCCAGTTATATGTTTCGGGGATGTTAGTTTGGCCAATGATGACCGACCCGACATCTTTTATATCTTTATCCCAGGGGCCGTGAAGGTCATATGTCATGAGACCAAAGAAATCCACATATGGTTGCATGGCGATAGGATCGAACCACCTAAGATACCAATAACTTGCAGGTAGAGTAGCGCTTATACCATAATTCGTGCCAAAAGACGCGCGCATTTCCTTGGCGAGGGTAACAAAGTTCTCTGTATCGGCTGGGTCACCGCTTCTGTCTGGGGCGCCAGGATACTCCCAGTCAATATCGACGCCCTGGAATCCATACTTGGACATGAAATTCTGAAGTGATGAGATGAAAGCAGCACGGTTACTGACCGAGCTGGCAAGCCGACTGAATGTGTACTGTGTTGGGCCGGGGTCGTTGAAATCCCAGCCGCCGATGGCAATCCAGGTCTGGAGATCGGATGATTTAAGAGCCGTGAACTGCGTATAGTAGGGCACATCTCGAGAGTCGACAGGAACGACTTCAAATGTCGTGGGGTCTATGCTCGCAAATGCTAAGTTCAAATGCGTGAGGCCGGTCGTGTCTATCTGTGATGGACTGATACGCTGGCACTCGCGTCCATAATTGTTTCCTACCTGATAATATGCGATGGACCGACCAAGTGCTGAGCTGCCGCCACATGAAGGCGCGGATATAGTAGAGCAAGAACCGAATCCTTGTTGGCAGGGCGCGTCAGGTTGAGGAGAATCACAGAATTCAGTTCCCACCTAAATCGTTGTGTCAGAACCCCAAACTTGAGAGTGGCGGCAGGTATATCGTGGAAACCGGCTATGAATATGGGAAGGGGTTCATAGTCCGAGGCGAAGAGTGGAGTAGTCTACACGGCGACAGAAGTTGAGTCTGAGGAGAATATTTGACATACTCCGCAATATCCATAATCGCTGCAACACACGTTAAGAGGACAAGATACCTCTCCGCCCTTGCTGTCACGTCCACAAGCAGCCGTAGCACCGCCTGTATACCTTCGTCATTATTAACTTCTTTTAAATTGGGGCATGTTAGTCAAACTCACAGTTACTCGTACAGTTCCCCTTTCCACAATTCGCCGCTCCGTAGCCGCAACCGCCGGATGTGTTGCAGCAGGATCCATCAGCGCAGGGGTTGCCGGGGCCACACTTGCCCACGTCGTCCTGGCGACGAAAGCGATCATGTATGGGAGGATTCGGACTGCTGAGTGTTGTATTCCCTCCACCAACTATAGCAGAACTGGTGGAAGTTTCTTTGGGGGCTGGAGATTGAGTCATCGATTTGGACATAGACTGCGGCACTCCTGGCTTGAAAATGCTGGCGATTTTATTGATATACGATTTTACGGGTACATGTGCTAAGCGTTCTATAAAGTTACGTGTTATTTCGGTGATTGGGAGAGGGGGTGCCTGAGTAAGCGTTTCAAATCTCTGTTGAACTGGCGCAGACAGGTTATTGGCTGCTATTTCGCGTTTGACGCGCTCATGGCGTTCGATATGTTCTACGATCTATAGAAGTGGCTCTATTAGTGCTAATAAATGTGAATAGAGGATAGGAGAATCCCGACCTCTCTCTCTGTCATCGGCCGCGCAAAGGATGCCATGGTACCACTTTCATAGACCACATCGATGAACATGGAACTTTGCTCGAGGGATCGTCTATAATTTGCTTCCACGCTTTTCTGGGCTCCAGCACTAGTCCAGACAACAGCAGCACTTATAGCGGCTGCAGTGTCGTCCCAATAGGTCTGAAAAGAAAAGGGGTATGTTCCGCTAGGTGGTGTGGCTAGAAAAGTGTTTGTAATACGCTTGCGCAGGGCGCTGTGGATATTTCCCTGTATATCCTATAGAGAGTAATTTGCTTAGATTTTGCATTGCATGCTTGAGTATGATAGAAATTACGAACTTGTTCGGAGTAGGTTCCCCCATACTGTGACCCGCCGCATCTGCCATTCTGTGGCGCACAATACGTCTGAGCAGCCTGTCCGCCCTGGGTAACGCTAATAATAGCGAATGAACATTCGACGCTACAATATTGCCTTAGTTAAAATGAACAGCGTTGTCACTTACATCGCAGGAGGCCATTCGTCGCAAGTCCATATCATGCCACTAGGAGCCGTGTTTCCCAGGTTCGCAATCACATTATACCCAGCTTGTCCTATTGTCAAGATATTGGGATTCCACCTGAGACCGATATAACTACCGAAAGTCCAGGATGAACCCGAAGCAACAGTGCGTGGTTGATTCGGTTCGGGACATCCATGTGTGCGTTTCCAGCTCGACGGGCATGCTGCATTTCGCCTTCGTCTCTTATTACCGGCGTTCGTGTCGTATGTGAGAGTGATGTAATCCAGCCCTCCATTTTGACCCGGATCCAGCTGTCCTATGTTACCAGCTGCAGCATTACCCACTACAGACCGGAGAGGGTTCACTTGGTTGACATTGCGACAAATTGAAGGCATTTTCGCACAATTGTAGATCAATAGTGGCTGGGTGGATGGTGGTAAGCCCGAAATAAGATCGCAAATGAAGAGAAATAAGACCAGCAATGGGACAGAGATTGTCCTCGCGCCATAGCTGTTGGGCCTCATGGCTGAGACTTAGCAAGGTATGAAGAATGGGGGAGAGATTGAGAGAAGATAAAATCACACTATTCACATGAAACTGGGAATTATTATGACTATGTCCATGTGGTTACCATGGATTCGTAATATGTAGACTCCGCTCCGGCAACATATTAGAACGCACAATCCAACGCAACCCCATGAAAATGCCTCAGTATATACGGCTTTACCCTGCCTACTAGACAGTTCCATCGTAGCGAGCGGGATTTGCTGCTGCCTCGTCTCCGAGGGGACGAGATCAAATCAGGGCCACGTTCCCCCCTTATGCCGATGCTATCACGAAGGATTCCGGTTCCGACGAATTATGACGATCGTAGTAATCATCTAAGGTGCCACCGAAGACTCGGCTGAAGGCAGCTTCATCAAAAGTAAGACACTGCTACACAGTAGGCGGAGTACGACTAATAATCATTGGAGTCAATGTCGCTGACTCGGTGAACTGTCAGAAACCTGTCGATTATACGCTCGATTTCGTAAGACATTGGGAGTTTTGTGTTGCCGTAATATCTACACGGGAAAGAATTTGATAACACGATGTCTCCTTCACTAATAGTCGTGGTTTTCTTTCCTCATGTTCTCACTAATTTGAAAAAAAAGGCCGCAGAAAACATCATGTATCCTACTGTTGTTTTACAGTTTCTTATTGTGAGCGTTGCGGCTGCATCGATTCTCGAGAGCCTTGGATTTGGCGTGGTCGAGTCACAGGGCTTGTTACAAAAACATTCCCAACTGCTTCGGAGGCAGGCAACAAACAATGCAACCTGTCGCTTCAGCGTGACGACCGATATCTGGACTAGCTGTGCCGGTCTCCTCTCCGAATTCAATCTTACTCTCGACTATCTCAAGGCGGCCAATCCCAGTATTGGCGCCGATTGCAATAATTTTCGACCTGGGGCTACTTACTGCATTTCGTTGAGTAAGTAACTCTCGAATCGTTGCGTTTAAACGTCGACTAAGTTTAGGATCTAGCGACTGGGGCTACTATTTTTATCTCCTCGAATGGACAATGCGGTGCCCAGCAGAATTGGACAAGCACTTGCATAGGAAGCCAATGGGGGGATTGCTGCGCAGTTGGAGGCTAGTATGTATACATGTCCACCTTAGTGACTTCCTACATATAAGTCACCGTGAGGGTAGCTCTCTAACGGCTCTCTGTGTCTTTTCACGAGTAGTTGTGGAACCGGAGAAGATTACTGTGGCCTCGGAAACTGTCAAGAAGGCGCTTGTGACGGGGCCCCTATTCCTTATAGTACCAATGGCCTCTGCGGAAGCCAAAACTATTGGCTTGGATGTCCGCCCAAATTTGGATTGTGCTGTAGCAAGGACGGCTATTGTGGCAACAGCACGAACTATTGCGGTACTGGATGCCAAAGCGGGCCGTGTAGTTCGTCCACAACCGCTTCGACAACTAGTACGGGGCCCACGCAAACACCAGGATCTATCTCAAAGGACGGAACTTGTGGTTATCCCGGTAGACTGGTTTGCAAAGGATCAGCCTTTGGATATTGTTGTTCAGCAGCAGGGTACTGCGGCTTAAGCCAGTATGCTTGCTTGGATATTCTTGGTTGGTAAGTAACTCGAGCTCTATCCCTTGCCGGGAGAATGCCCCTAAACTGTAACAGTCAATCTGCATTTGGGACTTGCAATATTACAGGGTTCGTAAACTCTACCAGCACCAGCACAGCGCAGACGATGAGTTCCATGTAGCTTGTAAGCCAGGAGAAGAATTGCCAAAAGAACAGTTGGCGAACACCGGTCAATTCTTAGAGTGGACTTCGAAACTTTTTCCTTGAAACAAAGCACGACAAGTTGCTGGGAGTAATTTTGTCTGAACTGGCTTGAATAGACTTGGAATAAGTTCTGCTGTACTAGAGTATTTGAATTGAAATCAGTCAGTTCATGTAATAAAATATAACCATTGATTGAATTACATATATGTATATCGTAAGGTGCATAGAGAAAGTCTATGTATTTTCAGGGGATACTTAGGAGGTACGTAGGTACTTGGGTACAATGCATGAATGTACATACTTAAGTACGTAGCTCACATTCAATTAAAATCATTAGCGCTGGCCACGCTACAAGTTTCGATTCTACGCTGCACGTATTTCTCTTTTCTCTTTTCTCTTTTCCTCTTCTTACCAACAACATCACAAGTTGTACCACTCTCCTAATTCTGTCCCCATGTCTTATTTTGTGATCGCATAAGTACAACATGATCTCACCGATCGCCAAGCTAGGACCAGAGATCCTCCTGGAAATCTTCGAATGGCTCTCTCGGGACGGCAATGCAACGCTTGTTCCCTCTGTGTTGTGCTGCAGAAAATGGCGGTCTCTGGTTCTGTCTGTCCTGTACGGCGATGTCGCTCTGACCCAGAAACGCCTCACCAAGTTTGTGGGAAACTGCGCGGACCATGAGATCCGTTCGCTCACATTGCGGCTGAACGCTATTCCCGTCGACCCCTATGATCCATCCGCCAAGCAAACGGCCGAATCTAGGCTGGAAGCATTGAGACGGCTCTGTCCACAGATTACGAGGATGAGACCCGCATCCTTATCTATTTTGGTCGACTTTCCCTTTCCATTTACGGCCTCGCAGGAGATCTCATCCATTCTAGACCACTTGCCTGCTTGTTGCGTAAGCCTGGAAATCGATGTGAGATATGGCAGCTCTATCCCGAATCTCATTGGAGATTTGCAAGCCCATTCACACCTGTGCGAGTCCATCCGTGTTGCCCTACCCCGGTTACACCACCTACGCCTGCGTCTTCCACTAATTTGCCCTGCTATATTCTCTGCTAGGCTACCCGACCAGGACGCGCCCTGTCAAGTCGTCCGCGCCCCAATGCTCAAAACCTGCCTTATCAATCTCTCCCTACGCCCACCTGGCCCCTACTCAACTCAGGGTGTCTGGGCAACTCCTTGCAGCGACGACACCACCCGAATTCCCTATGTTGGGCTACTAGATCAGCTGCCTTCTGCTCTTCCGCGAGTTCTCCCGGCTCTAAAAGCCTTCGCTCGTCTTAATTCCACCAATCTTGAGAGGCTCTGGGTCATCGATGTGGAGTCGCGAGATCCTACACTGCCGCATTCCTGGGCGGCCTGGGTGCGTCGTGACTTTATTTCTAACACTAGCCATCCAATTCCTGTGGCTAATATCGGCGGCTTCGGCCGTGATGCTTGGTTAGCACGGGTGCCATTGCCGATCACTCCGGACAAGACACAGGATCGGCTGTCGTCACCGGATGTTTTGGAGACGCTGGCTGAAGGCAGCATCTGGATAGAGACTACTTTTGGGGCCCGCCTCCCCATTACGATGCTACGAGAGTACCAGGACACGCGTGAGGCGCTAACCAGAGTGCCGTTCCAGAAGCGCAACAGAATTACTTGTATGCTATGGAGCAATGAGGACGAGACGGGCGAAAACTTGCTTCCGGAGGGACCTGGGGAATTGATGCAACGATGGGACCTGAATGAAACGACGCCTAATGGCTGGACGAGAGACAGATACACTGCTTCACCTATGGTTCGAGCGTGACGATGTCAAAAAGGTAAATCATTTGTGAAGAAGTCAACATAATCACGACTAATCAGTCAATTAAGTTGAAATGTATTCACGACTTCTTGTAACGGTCAGGTAGTTATATCCTAGCCACCGAAGCTTTACCTATGTGGTAAAAATAAAAAAATTAAAAAAATTTAAAAAAAAAAAAAAAAAAAAAAAAGACGTTGAACCTTCAATAATTTTTCGTGCTCTGGCATCTCACAATCTACTCCTAGTTCGGGTTATAACATGCTGCCAGCGTATGCAACAGGTCAGTCAAGTTATCCATTTTCCCCTTCGAGTTGATTAGTTAGGCACTAAAATACCCCTTAGTTCCGCTACCCCTAAATTTACCCCTGATTTTGCTGCTATTAAGTCTCTCGCTGTTAAATCTCCTTTTGCTTTCCAATAAGCTACTGCAACTTCTCCGTGTTAAATAAGCCGCGACATATGGCTTATATAAAGGAAAACAACCTCAAAAGCCTTATAGTAATTAAGGTAAGGCATACCCTAAGACTTGGCTTGTATTAAGGCAGGATGGGAGAAAAAAGAAAAAGAAAAAGAAAAGAAAAGAAAAGAAAAGAAAAAGAAAAAGAAAAGAAAAAGAAAAAGAAAAGAAAAGAAAAAAAGAAAAAGAAGAGAAAAAAAAAACCGCCTTGATACAAATCAAGTCAAGGAATTCCTTGACCTATTAGGTACGCTGAATATGCTTTACTTCTCGTCTATGATAATTACGAGACCTATCATTCCCCGCGTCTCTCAAGCCAGCTTATACCGAGCATAATGTTGTAAATTATCCGGGCTAATGGCCGGTATTGAATTAATACTTGAAGAAGTGTTACGAGATACATATTTCAGACCTTGACTAACTACGGGTATGGTGCGATATACCCGATTAAGAGGGGCACCAAACTCGGAAGGTCAAACAACGTATTCTCCTTTACGCCCGGTTGATATTAAGGAACTGGCGTTGCTATCAACCAGTAGTCCCCAACGCCCGCAACCTCTCTCACGGCTAAACAATGACATCTTGAATTGATTACGTGGTCGTTAAGGTTCCTCCAGGGCCTCGGTCTTGATGCCTGTATTTAATTATCTTACTTGTTCAACCCCTATTATAGCTGCTCCTTCATATCTAGCTTAATCTTGATCTCTACTTTATTAACCTTGTAATGACGCGGGGGCTTGTATTAGGTTGACTGGCATGGTGTTTGGCTTGGTAGTTGTAGGTAAATAGGTAGGATGGATATGAAATGCTTAGATGCAGAACACTAATGAAGGTTGAAATATCTGGAAGCATGATATGAGTCTCATCTTGCAAGAAAACAAAACTAAATCACACATAAATAATGTGTCAGCATATATCAAACATATTCTAATCTTGATATAAGGTGCTATCGAAATGGGAATTATTAAAATAAATATATGTAATAAGGATTGTTTACGAAGATCGATTCCACTAATATGTACCTAAACTAAACCTCTTCTTTTTCAGGGTGGAGAGGTTAAAAGGGGGGAGCGGGCTAGGGTCGGATAGGGCTGTAGGGCTGAGACCCACTCATAATCCTGGGTATAACTCCTGCATAATACCACCACTTCCGAGAATATTACTACATACTAAGTACAGGAGGCCCTGCCTCCTCTAGCTTCACCTTTCACTCAATACACTAAGCACTACGCTCCTCATAGCTTAGTCCCGTACTGGCAAATAGGTGCAATTCCTATCAGTGCTCGTGGTTCTTTTCCCTTGAGCTCGAAGTAAAGGGAGGTGTTAAGTCCACTGTTTCTCTTATCTTATCCAGTTATTAAGAAAGTCGATCGGTTTATAAGAAACATCTCTCATCATTTTAATTATGTTTTTCGCAGGATTAAAATGCCTCATAGTACTTGTATTTGTCATAGCTCAAGAGACTCAGACATGTAAGCAGTAGGTTTGAGGCGTTCTTTGCGTGATATTTTACATGTAAAGGATCTACATCCTAGGCTGACTGCCGATAAGTACTATAAGGGTAGAGCTTACCATATAATACTGTGCCAGAAACATACCTACGTAATATATGAGACTCTAATACGTACCTAGGTGTTCTGACTCTGGTCCAATGTATCATGACGTCGTCCTGAAGCCGTTATCTCGAACCATCGATTCTACCCCTTTTATACTTACAGACAAACTCGAACTCGTCTTTACCATCATCACCAACCTCCCGGTCTCTGTCGTAAGAACAAACAAAGTCCCGGTCGTCCCACGACATAATGCCATGAGCTCACGCAAGCATACTCCAACTCACAAATCTCAAAAAATGCAAATATATGCACTACAAGCACGCAAGCACGCACATCTAAAAACTGAGATTAAAGAGGTGTGATTCATCATGAAGTGCCATTTTGCTCGGCCAAAGCCGGCGGGATATCATCGAAGCAGTAACTGAGCTACCTAGCTACCAACCCTTCATACTGCTGAAGCCAAACCAAAAAACAACAAGTTATACATGGCAGGCCCCCCAAGGAACTTTGTGATTCCTCCTTTCTTTCTTTCTTTCTGTCTTTCTCCCTGCCTTCTTCTTCTTAGTTCCTTCCTATTCACGCATCCCCCTTTATTTATCTGCCAGCCTGCCTGCCTAGAAGGTAGCTTCATAAAAATGGAGGCCATGTTTTCATCTGGATCTATCTGATCTGCTTGCTTCTGCTTCTGCTCTGATCTGAAAAGCAAATCCCTTTGCCTGTCCGCCGTTTCCCTTTACATCATAATTGTAAACAACGCTTTGTACTTTATAAGCTCGGCCGCCCAGCTGGGTATGAAAAAATTCCAGATATGACCCGTCCGTCCGTTCCAGCGAGACGCCGTTCCCTGCCGCCCATTACCATGGAAGGTTTGTTCAAGGTAAGGAAAAAAGCAAAACCATCAGTGTCACCGTCCAGGTTCACACACGACCGATATCCTTTACATGCAGACCGCCCCATCTCAGATCGCCAGAGGTGCAAAAATGTGCTGTGGTATCATGTCGTAGAAATCATTGTCATAATATACATTAGGAACTAGGCGAGGGCCGTTCAAAACGTGCGAATCCCCTCTGCAAAGCCTCAATCTTCTTCCTTTCCCTTAACTTGTGTGCAGGCTCAACTCAAAACGCCATTGGTAGTGACCTGGCCAACCCTGTTGAGGGCTTCCGCTGGCTTCCATGGGCCATTGACTTGGATGACAATCCGTAGGATTTCAATCGTGACAGGTATGGCCTCTTCGGGACTAGTCCACGGGCCAAGGCGATCTATGAGCTTGCCGACCGTGCCTCCATCTGATTTAGAGCTTCCATCATACACGCCCATGGCTCTTCGTGCACCATCGGCTTGTCTCCAGACCTCTAGCTGTTCCCTACAATTTGGGAATATGTCCTTGACCGACTCGGGGTCATTCGGGGAAGAGCACATTGCCCGTCCGAGGTGGACGAGGCAGATACCCTGGAGGCGTAAAACTAACGCCATGAGCGTGTTGTGCTTTGCACAGTCGGTTCTGGTGACTCGAAATAGCACCAAAAGCTCCTTCAGAGAGCGGGTAGGACGAGTCCCACGCTCTAGATCATAAGCGTCGCCCTGTAGTTTGAAGCCGTATAAATATGAAACCACAGACTGAATGCCAGATGCCATTGCGACTTGACGATCACGCTCCGAAACGCCAGTCTTATCGCCCTCTGCAGGGCGCTTCATAATTGCGTCGCGTTGATGTTTTAATCTGGTGCCAAGGGTGACAAACGATGCCCCCCTTGTTTGTAATTTCTGCACTCTTTCCGGGTCGACTGGAGGACGCCGTCTTTCAGGGGGCTGAGCAGCAGGAGTGACAATATTTACAACACCAGGAGTACCGGCTTGTGAGCTGCTAGAGGCAATACGCGTCATGGTTGAGGACTGCCTTGGCGGAGTAGAAGGTCGAAGGCTGTCGGACGTCTTCGGGCGTTTGGAAGGCTCGCTATTATCCGTCACAGCGGGTGGACGCTTGCGTGCAGTACTGGGCTCTAGACTGTCGGATCGGTCGCGAACGGCGCGGTCATCCTTCTTTAGTATATCAGTCTTCCTTTTGCTGCGTGGTGGTAACGCGAGGAGCCGTTCTATCGTCTTCGCTACTTGTTTCCTGTACTTGAGTTTGATCATCATACTCTTGCGCTCGTCCTTCTTATACTCTTCTTTCTTATGCTCCTCTTTCTTGGGATCCTCCTTCTTGGGGGCATCCTTCTTGTAATCCTCTTTCTTATACTCCTCTTTGTTATCAACATGTATGGTCTCTTCGCGCTGGGATGATTTAGTGGCCTTCTTCTGACTAGCAGAATCCAAGGCTTGACCACTCTTATGAATCGAGTCCTTTGAAGGTGTTCTATTCAACTTCGCAAGTTCCCTCGCCAGCTCCTCCGCGACAACAGGTGGCAATGTTGGGGATAGAAGCGGTGGTATTTTCCGTTTCTTGGGAGTCGGGGACGGTTCACGATCATCCCGAAGTTTCTTCAGTGGAGCTTTTAAGGTATTTGAATCCGCCGGCTTCTTCCTTGGACTAGGACCTGGTACTTTGTCGACAAAGTCTGACATGTCAATTGGGGACAGTAAGGGCGGCACGCTCGTTTTAGCGCTCGTGGTCGAGTTACTCTCCGTCTTCTTTTGCGCGCCATCTTTGTTTGCAGCGGACTTCTGGGAGCCATTGACTTGGACGTTGGTCTTCGGTGAAGCATCACGGTTCCCCGAGTTGCTCAATGCCGATCTACCGTTGACAGTCGGCTGAGGTCTCGAGTCTTTGGGCGGCTTCTTCTCCGGTGGCGCAGGCCGTTCAGCTTTCTGAGGGGTACCGTCCTTGATAGGGCGTGAATTCGCGGAATTTGGTGCTGCGTTTTCGATCTTGTTGCGTTTTACTGGTCTAGGATCCTGCTCGGTCTCTGCACCTCGTTTCCTCCTCTCAGGGGAAGGACTACGCGAGCGGCGCGCCTCGGGCTTCGTGTAAGGTGCACTTTTCTTGACATCACGGTGGTTTTCCATGTCCTTGGTAGCCGGGTCCGGTGCCTTCTTCGGTGCCTCGTTCCCCTTCGGCGCATCCGACTTGGTGGGCTGTACGATCGGTTTGGACGGTGATTCGCCGTCGGGTGACCTCTTCTTGTTCTTGTAGTCGTTCAAAGTTAATTTTAACTTAGGTTTGTTGGGGTCGCTTCGAGGCATTGAAGCGCCGATCGCATTTTTTGGATTGACGGGCTCTTCTCGGACGTCAAAATATGCTCGTGTTAAGAGAACGCCGCGATCGGCGTCGCTGACGAAGGTTGTGTATTGGAGAGGTCTGATGTCCTGTTCTTCTAATCGCTTCTGGTCTGGGTGTGGTCGATAGCGGCGCGTCGCGGACACGGATAGGTAGTGTGCTTTGACAGGTAATATATTTTTCACTAAACTGTCAATCGTCTTGGTTGCTTCGTCCATGGTCTTTCTTTGTTCATGCAACTTCGAAATGTTGCACGCAGAACCTGGAAGTGGGTCGTGAAAGTAAATACATATGGTTGTGGTGGTGGCTGATACTGGGTGTGGTGTTGAGGGTATCGGATTTCGGGGGGTGTTGATAAGATGGAGATGGAGTACCCAGGTAATCCCTGGACCTCAAGAGTTTAGCATGCAGTTCGTGTTCGCCATCGGAAGTGGGTGCAGCATCTTGGGTTGAAAGACGAAGGAAATTGTAATTTCGATCAAACAATGCGAGCTGGAGCAAAATGATGTCGCATTGGGCGAAAAGAAACAATAGCTTTAGAAGGGGTAGAAAAATATATAATATCAGAATGTTTCGACTTACCGTAAAGTTGGGTAAGGTGGTGGACGGGTAAGGTTGAGAGATAGGTGGGTAGGCGATATGACGCTACCCGTAACCGCACATACAATATGCACTATGGTGTAGTGCAAATGCAAAGAGACAAGTAGGTATGGAAACTTATTGTTGTCGCGCACAGATCTGTAGACACCTTCTATTACTGCTGTTGGCTTATCCAACCTCCAATAAACCCTCGCGATATCCGACCCGACACATTTCTTATCGAATTGCAGTCGCGTCAACAATCAAGTAAGTACGCCGGGGGTTTTCGGGGGGGAACACGACAATAGTGGCGACGAATGGAAAATGTTGGCGTAAGAATAAAGAAGTAAAGGAAGTTGTTGCACTGGAAGAAGGACGGAGGCGGAGATAGAGGGCGAAAAAGAGCGGCAGCAAGCAAGCAAGCAGGCAAGCAGGCAAAGTATGCAAAGCAGGTCTCCGGAACGGGTGTCAGATAGTTAGTAGAGATGGTTGTTGCGGATGATTCGTGAAATGATCGGCGGCGGGAAGAGTCGAAGTGGGAGGATACAACAATGAAATTGCAGGGATACTCCTGTACGTATGTACATACGTTATGTACAGTAGCTCTTGCAAGGCTTTGTTGCTTGGTGCTTGGTGCTTGGCCCTTGGCTGTTTGGTCTTTGGAGATGGGATGGGTGGACGGCAGGCAGATGGGAGACATGGAAGAGATGCACGCTCAGATGGGCAGGATGGGGGTAGCAGGGCGGCCAAAGATTGGATCCTTGGGCGTGCCTGACCTGGGCCCTAGCTCCGCTACAGCTGCTACTGTTGCCGTTTATCAACTTACAACCTTAATGAATGTGTACTTTTATCTTGCTTTTCGCTGACATAACCTCGGCCTATCTGGTCATGACTGTACGCCGGTCAACTGGTAAGATTGTTCTTGCGGTCTGATACGGGCTGCAAGAAAATGTATGTACTTAGATATATGTGGCTGAGATTGTGTAATGTGGCTTGTCGGAGTTTAGTGCCGTACATACGTATGTACATGAGACGGGAGCATCCCAACTCTCGGAGTCGGCGATTTCCCATTTAGGAATAGGTTACTTTTAAGCGATTATTAGTAATAAAGTCATTTACATAGTCGATATTATAGAAATATATATATATATTAAAAGCTTAAATTAGGAATCGATTAATTTAAGGCTTTTAACCCGAAATAAAGCTATTCGCAAAATATCTAATTTATAGTACTTATCGGTACTAATATCCTATATATCGAAAGCTTAAACTAAAAATCGATTAACTTAAAGCTTTCAACCCGAAATAAAGTTATTTATAAAATAGCTAATCCATAATACCCGTTAATATTCTATATACCCTCCTAATAGCCCCTATATATAGACTAAATATAAGGGTAAACAGCGTTAGTCTAATATTAAAAGCTAATAAATCAAGCCAACACCTATACCGCTTCGTTTTATTCGTTAATAAGGTCGTAAATACCCCCGAAAACTCCATCATTATTAATATCTATCTATTATTATTATTTAAACAAATTAGTAGTTTTAAAAATAAAAAATATAGCCTATTTTTTTTTATTTTTATTATAAATTAAAACCGCTATTATTATAATATTAAAAACGGCTTATTACTTTTCACATATAAAAAATAATATACCGAATATACGAAATATATTTAATCTAATTATTTATATAAATAGTTAAATCTTTTTATCGATTTATAAAAAAGTTACGTTTATTAAAAAAAAATTCCAATCTTAATTATTAATATTTAAACTATAAAAAACGCGGCCGTTTTAATATATAACTTATCGCAAAATATCGTTAAAAATAATTTAAATACTATAAATTTCGATTATTTCCTTAAAATTATAGGGTTTAAAGACATTTATATCGGCGTAAATATCGTAAAGGTTTTATTATAGCGGCCTATATTTATTAATTATATATAGTATTTATAGCTTTAAAATAGGTAAATATTACCGTATTATTTTTAAAAAAATACTTCTCTAAAGCCTTTTATAGTCGGTATCGGCGTAATAAATTCGGGTATATATAGTAAGGCTGTCGGGAATATATTCCTTTTCATAACGCAGATAATTCGCAATAATTATAATACGTATATCGGCAGATCGGAAAATAAATATAGATAATATAGTTAATAAATATATTAAATAAATCTTAAATATAAATATTAAATATTAAATAAGTAAAAAGGTAATTAATTTACTTTATATATATCGGGTTAAATATTTTTAGTCGGATATATAAAATAATAATAGTAATAATAAATTTATTAAATTATAGGTTATAAAAATAATAGTAAGGTAATTATAAATACCTCTATAGATTTCTAAATTTAATAACTATAGTGCGGTAATATTCCCGTTTCGGAAAGCGGTAAAAACGTACGCAAATTAAAATATAGCGTAGTTTATAGCGTAATAAAGGCCGTAGCTATAATAAACTTTACAGTAATAGTTATAGAAATTTAAAAACGGGATTAATTTAAAATGCTATTAATTAGCTATTAAAAAAATAATAGGGATTAATAGCCGCTAATTAATACCATTTTCCTAATATTAATAAAGTATTAAATAAAAATAAAAATAACGTATTTATAAAAACACTATAAAAGGTAGCGTAAAAAATAGTTAACTTTATAGATATAAATAACTAAACAGATAATTAATTTAAAGACGATTAAAAAAAATAGCGTTTTTATGCTTATTTTACGAAAAAAGGCTAAAAACGAGGTAAAAATCGAAAGGCTATAATTAAAGTTATACGTATAGGTTAATTATATAGCTTCGCTATATAACTAGTTTTTCTATACATTAATTAATTAAACTATCTTTATTTTTAATATAATAATAGTACCGCTTATTTTTTAATTATACTATAGGTATAATATATACAATCGAAAATATAGATAATAAAGTGTTAAAAAAAGCGCTATAATATATAAATATATTAAAAATATATATAAATTATATATAAGCAATATATATAGATAATACCACTAATATATTTTAACTTAAATACGGGGTATTATTTAAAATAAAGTACTATTTAAATAGCAATTATTAAAAAATAAAACATTAAATATAAATATCTAATAACTATTAAATCTTTATATTTAATAACGCCTTAAAAAGGAATCGAACCCTTATCTAAAACCTACTAATCCTAATTATACTATTAAACCATAAAGGCTTTATTAAAAAATAATATTTATATTATTATTTTTTAATATAAGTATTATAAATTAGGATAAAACTATTAAAACCGCTAGATAACTGGCCTATTAAATACATAAATCTATATATATAAATTAATCTAAATAACTAATTTATATATACAATTATATATATAATATAAATATTTATTAATTAATTAAATATATATATTTAAAGTTATATATATAATTATATACGGAAAATTACTCCTTTTATTAATCTATCGGAGTTATATTAATTCCGCGCCGATAGTTAGGATTTTAAGCAGCGATTTACCACAATATAGATTATTTTAAAATAACCGCTACAGATTTTACCCAGATAATTAAACTAGGGGAAAGGCGCAGCGATTATAAATAAATGCCATTATAATAGATTATTTTACAATAACCCGCTACAGACCTTACCCAAATAGCTAAATTAAAAAGGCGTAATATATTATTATAAAATAATCTACTATAATATAATTACATATTATTTTCATTAATTTAATTATTATTTAATCCCCTTTTCTTTTTAATTTTCCAATTTTGTATTACCTTTTAAAATTTATAAATCGTATATTGTCAGCCCGGTTGTTAAAAAAAATAACGTAACGTAAACAAATAATAATTATATAATAACTTTTTTTCGGCATTATTTTAAAAAAAATATAATATTTACAAAATAACGGTAAATAAATCGTTATTTATAATAACCGTAACGCTTATAATATATAATAAACTATTTAGTTTTAAAAATAACCTATAAACGTATAGTTTAAATTATACATAATAAATTAAGCGGTTAGCATTAATATGGTTAGGTAATAAAAAACCGCCTTTTTATATAAAATCCGACTTATTTATTAAATAATACTATAGCTTATTAAGGTTTTCCTAATATTAGTTATTTTAAGCTATTAAAATTAAAATAGGTTTCTATTAGGTTTATATACTATCTTTTATTTACTATAATTAAAAAAAAGCGCGAAACCATTAAAATAGGAAAAAGACCTTAATAAATTATATATATTTACAATAATAGTCCAGGGAAATATCCGATATCGTTAAAGGGCGGTTCGGTTAATTTACGTATTTCTTTACCGATATTTTATAAAAATTACCCTAATCCCTTTTTCTTTATACGTTATCCCGTATAATGTATTTTTATATATTAAATAGGCTTTTTTATACTAACCTGGCTTATAAAAATAGTAAAAAATTAAAGGCAGCTAACTTAATACTATATCTAATATATACTTTAAATAGTATATCCTATAACTTTTCCTATAGTACCTCTTATTATTTCTTACCATTAATATATATCACTTAAAATAGCTTAAACTATAGGCTATAATAAATCGGCTCTTTAAACCACCTATTTACTAATAGTTTAAAACGTAATCTATAGGTAATTTATTAGCTCCTATAATTATGCCTAGGTGCCGATAAGGTATAGTCTACTATATATACCGCTCCTTATATTTATACTCTATATATAGATCGTACCGTACTTTTTAAACTATTATAGCGGTAAGCTATCTGATTTAACGTATAACCTGTATTCCTACGCTATCTATATATTATTATATCTTAATATATATAGCTAAAGTTGTTTTAAGTAATTAATTTTACCGGTATACTTTCGTATTTTTACGAATAACGGAATATATAAATAACGGAATATAATTATCGGCTACCCTAATTTTCGTAAAAAAATGCCGTTTATTTTTATATATATATACCCCTAGAAATTCCTAATAGCGATATTCGTTAATATTATCTATTAATAATTATTAAATACCTTACCGATAGTATTTACCCTAACCATTATTAAAAATAAGTATTTTTCAAAATCCGCAGCCTATATAAGCAGACCTAAAAAATGTATATAAAATAGTAAAGCAGCTATAATAGAAAGAATAATAAGAAAGAAAATAATAAAAAAAAGAATAACGAAAAAAAGAAGAACGAAAGAAAGAAAAACGAAAGAAAGAAAAACGAATATCTGCTTTTGGACCTTCCCTTATTGTACCGGCTATATATACCCTACCCTTAACCTATCTATTTAGTTTTATATTTAGAGAACCCTAAATAAGGAAACAAACTAAATGGTATTATAGCCTTTTTTAGCAGTATACCTTCTTTTAGTTGCCTGCCCTTTTCTAATTACCCGCCTTTTTTTAGTAGTATATTAGCATTATTACCTTTATTATAATATTCAGTATACCGAATTTTTACCTTAATAATGCCCGTTTATATTTAGATATTTATTTTATTTAAACCGTTCCCGAATTAGGCTATATTTTAAAAGAAAAAAATAATTTAACGGTAGCGATTTTTTACTTTAAAAGGTATTATAAGCCGCTAATAGAGATATATTTATTATTATATATAAACGATTAATTATATATAATTATAAAGTATTTATAAAATATTATAAAAAGCGGAATAATACCGGATTAGCTATTTTAAATATTTTCGAATATTAAATTAAAAATAATTAAAAATTATATATTTTTAATATAAAATACCTAAATATCCCTTTTATAAGGGCTTTTTTCGGGTAAATATGTCTAGCTTAAATCGGGTTCCGAAAAGAAATTAAATATATCCGAATAAGGTAATTAAAATATACCGATTTAATTATTATTTTCGGTTATAATAAATACAGATTTAATAAAAAATACTGTTCGTATATTTAATAAAACCTTAATATATACCGTTTTTAAATATAAATAAAAGTTAAAACGCGTAAATTTTTTTTTAAAATAGTTTAGCGTTATTATAGCTCGCTTTTTTTAATTTTATTACGAAATATTATATTTTATTAAGCTAATATTTTAAAAAAAGTTTAGGATAAGTTTAAATATTAAATTTAAAGATTTTATATAAACCGTTTTTATAATAGGGGGTATAATACGTTTATTTAATTATTAATTTATATTTTAATAACTTATAATAGCCGAAGTTACCCTAATTAAATTTAAGGCAATATATAGCATTATAAAATATATAAATACATTAATAGAAAAAATTACCGGGTTAAATAGGAATTTAATTTATTAATAAAAAAAGATAGGCCCGTATTTTAAAATAATTATATTAATATATTATAAATTCTATAATATTATAACCTATAAATAGCTATTCTATAAATCGGTAAATACTTTAATTCGCTTAATAAATTAACTATTAATAATCCGGTAAAAAAAATATAATATATTTTTTATATTAAGTTAGCTATATTTAGAAAATTTTAGGACTATTTTTTTATAATATATTTATATTAAATATTAATTTATAGGATTTTATTTTATATATTTATTAACTTTTTTATAGCTATAGGATTAGCTATTTTAATAAATAAGTTATATTTAGATATTTATCGGATATTTTATTTAGGTTTATATATAAATATAGATTTTACCAATATTAAAAAATGTTAGTTTAAATATTATTAATTAAATTATTTAATATTTTAATTAAAATAGCGAACGTTAAAAAAAGAAATAAAGCTAAAAAATACTATAGCGGGTATATTAAGGTTAATATATCGATTTTATTTCTATTTTAAACTGTTTCGATAAAGCCGATTTTATTTATATATAAAATAATCCGTTTATTAATATAGTTTTATTATTTTTTATAAATAAACCTAAATTTTATTTATATTTTTAAAATCCCGCCGTATTATTTAAATATATAATTATATATTTTATTATAAAATACCCGTATTTATATATAGTAACCCGTTATAATAAGGTATCGAAACGGTATTATTACCGATAGGTATTTATTCGAAAAAAATTTTTATTTCGAAAAATTTAAACGGTATTAAGTTATAAAATTAAATATATAGGTTCGATATATTAAGGAAAAAGATAGAAAGTTTTAAATTCGATTATTATTTATATAAATTAAATATTTAGTTTTCCCGTAAAAAAGAAATTAAAAAAAAATTAAAAAGGATTATAAAATAAAAAATTATTACGTCGCTTATAGATATTTATTATATATATTTAAGAAATAGTAAGTCGGAAGAATTTCGTTATAAGTAATTATAGATGGATAAAATTTTAATTATATTCCGGGATATATTTTTAATTTTAAACCTATTAATATTTAACGAAATAAATTAAAAAAAGATAGTAAAATTATCTTTATAAAATATATTTATTTTAAGTATTAATAGTTCGGATAATAGGTTATTAGGTAGTTTAGGTATAGAAATATAGCTATTTAAACTATATAGAAGGTATTATTAGTAAATAAAGTCGTATTTAATACCTATATGCTTTTTTTTTTCTATTTAAGGCCGAATAATAGTACCGGTCGATAATAAAAAGGTAACGGAACTTTTATTTTAAAGCTATTATTATCGGATAATAAGCTTATAAAAAATAAATTATATAAATATAAAAAAACCTATCGATATATTAAAGAAAAATTAAATAGTGGCTATATAGTATTTTCGAATAGCGAATATACCTATAAATTTATTAATAATAGAAATAACTATAATCCGATATAGTTATAGATTTTTTTTAATTTTATAAAAAAGAAATCCTTTAATTATATAGAAAAAGAATCCTTTAATCCTATAGAAAAGAAATCCGGCAATTTCGATTTCCGGTAACTTTTTAATTATTTAACTAATAAAAAAATGGCGTAATTTAATGCCGTAAGCGGATTAATATTAGTCGAAAAGCTATAAAAATACTGCTTTTTTTTCGACTAGTTTAAATATTTTAAGGTTATATTATTTTTTACCGTTAATAAATATATCGTTTTTTTTTATAAAATAAAATATAACTATTAGATTAATTATTTATAGTATAACCGAAAGCTTTTAAATAAGGTATATAAAGATATTTTATATTAAATAAAAAGCTATAAAGTTTAATGTTAATTTTTTCGGAAAGCAGCTACTATTTTCGGTAAATTTATTACGGAAATTTCGGGGGAATACATTTAATATATTATCGGTTTAGTTTAGCTAAAAATTTAGTAAGGGTAGGGAAGTCGTTATTTTTATTAAAATAAGAAGGTTATTATTTTTAGCGGTTGGTTTACGGTATATGCCTTATTAGGTAACGAATATATATATTTCTTAAATCGAGATCGGATATATATTTTAAAAAAAAGTATAAATTAAATTACGTATTTATAATATTTACTAACTATTTATTATCTTCCGTTATACCCGATTTTCTTATATCGCTATTAATTATTAAAATAGGCATTTTTAATTTCGTTATTTATTATTTATTAATATATTAATCTATAAAATATATAAACGGTATTTTTTTAGTTATTAATCTTTTTACTATTTTTAAACGAAATAGATATAATTATAAACTTTCGTTTCCGGTTTTTAAACGTTATTGTATTTAATTAACGCTAGCTAAACCCGAACGACTTTTTAAAGGCGTCGAAACGATCCTTTATTGCTGCTTTTTTTTTAATAACTAATTTAAATTTCGATAGCCTATCTAATATATCCTATAAAAAAATATTATATTCGATTTTATTTTTAAATATATCTATTTTTAGCCCGTATATAAATATAACCTAATAATATTTAGGGTAAAAAAAATCGGGTATTTTATTAATTAAAAAGATTAAAAAATTAAACTGGTCCTATTTATAATTTTTCGTTAATATATTAAGGTTTTTTTTAAAAGTAAATAATATATTTACGGAATATAAATAGTATATAATATATATAAAATTTATATAATCGACTATAAAATTTTTAACAGCCGGCTTAACGGAAGGTTTTTTATTAAACTTATTAATAAATGCCGGGTTATATCTATTATATTTAATAAATTAATCGAAACCGGATTTATTTTATTTAAAATAAAATATTATTAAATTAAAAGCCGGGTTAATAACGGTAGCGGTAGCGGTAAAATTCGAACCCGATATTATTAAAAACCTATATAAGCCGATTTCGATTTTAATTATAACGATCTCTTTATTAATTAAAATATAATAAATTACCTTATTTAGCCTTTTAAAATTAACCGTTTAGGTTTTAATAATATATTAAACGCTATTATTTATTTTATATTTAATCCTATAATATACCTTAAGGTTAATAAAGGAATATATTATCGGGTAATTAAAGCCGTATATATTTATTTAATTTTATAAAGTTTCGAAAAAAGCCTTCGAAATAGTAATTAATAAATAATCGAACCTAGGACCTTTTATACTTATACGCTAAAAAAAATCGGCAACTTTTTTTTTTTTATTTCGTAATATTTTATTATAATTTATAATAATTATTAAATTTTAATACGTCTTTTTTTATTTTTAAAAAAAAATATATTTATTATTGTTTTAAAAATTATTTATAATAATTATATTTACGAAATATAAAAACTATATTTCGAACGATTTTATATTGCCCGTTATTTTATTAATAGCAGTAAATATATATTATATTACGTCGGCCGGTTTCGGTTACGTTTTAAAAAATTTTTCGACAGCTTTAATATTAAAATATTTAATTTTTCCGGTTTCGGAAATCTCGATTATTTTAAAAATATCTTAATTAAGCGGAACTATAGTTATTGTTCGCTTATAAATCGTTAAATAAATAAGGTTTTTAATAAAAAAAGGTCGAAGTTTTAATAAAAAGGTCGAAATTATAATAAGGATAGCCGAAAGTATTTTTATTTAAGTCGAAAAAAAGGGTAAAGTAAATAAAACTATATATAAGGGGGTATATATTAATGTATCATTTATATTAGTTCGAATAATATATTAAAAATAAATAGTAGTTTTTAAAAAAGCTTTAAAAATAGTATATAGCTATTTTAATATTCTATTTAATATTATACTTTATATTTATAAATTAAAATATCCTTTATATAAAACCTAAAGGTTTAAAATATCGATAGGTTATTTTAGCTTTTTATAGGTATATACTTATTTAAAAAAGCTAAAATTAAGCTTTTACGAAAGTACGGTAAAATAAATTAAAATACTTTAATATAGTAAAAGCGTTAAGTATAGAATATTTAATATACCTATAATTTGGAGTATTTTTTTTATAAAGTTAAAAGCCTAACGTATTATCGAGTTACTTTTTTAGGCATTTATTTATTTAGGGAAATATTAATGTTTATTTGTTTTATTTAAGTAGTTTTTTATAGCTTTAAAATATTATATTTTTAGTATATTATCTATTTATAAAGTAAATTAAAATAAATAAAGATATTTTATTAAATATATAATTAGCTAATTAAATAATATATATATATTATAAAGCTATATATATATAGTTATATTATATATAATTTAATAATATAGCTTATAACTATTAAACGTAATAGCGTTTTTTAGCTATTTATATATTGCTTTTTCTTATAGTAATTGTATTAGAAGCTATTTAATATAGCTTTAGTAGTTTTACTATAAATATTAAAATAAAAATAGAGATAAATTAGGAGTTACTATTTTAAAAACGAATTGAAATATTATAAAGGTAATAAGGGGTATATTTTATATATATAATTCGTAATATATTATATATATAGTTATATATAATATTGAAGATTTTTTTTATTTTTTTTAAATTTTAAGCGGGGTAATTTCGAATTATTAAATTAAATTAATTTTTCTATATATAATTGTATATTATTAAGGAACTATATTTAGCTAATACTATAATTTAAATTAAAGCCTACGTATATATATACTTATCTATTATTATAATTATTATATTTACGTATTATAATTTTTACTTAAATAGTTAAAAAAAGCTGTCTTTTTCTAGTTTTAACTAATAATAATAGGCTAAAAAAAGAATTTTATATAAGGCGATTTTTTTAATTTAATATTTCCCGCTTTTATTTACCGAAATAAAAACGCTATAATTCCTAGCTTTTTAATATTTATAAACCCCGCCTATTCGGTTTATAAATATTAAAGCGACCTATTATATCCTTCTTAATAGGCCGCTTTTATATCCGCCTTTATTTTATTATTTTTATTTTATTACTTTTATTTTATCGCTTTTATTTTCTTTAATCTATATATTTATTATAAAATTATAATAAACCTTTCCTTATACTATTATACTGCTATATAATATAAATACCGTTTTATCGAACTAATATACCGCTATATAGATAACTATTTTATTAAATAATTTATTATACCCGTACCCTTTTATTTTAATAACTATACCGTTACGGTATAATAGATATTTATACGTTTTTTCGTAAAGGCTTAATATAATTTTCCGGATAAATTAAAACTAATATTTTACTATTTATTATATATTTATCGATTTTACTATAGCCGTTATAATTAACGATTTTTATTTTTTTATTAACGTTGCTTTATATATATCCCGCGGCCTATTTATTTTTAATAAAGGCTTTTATTATTGCGCCGTTTTTAAGGTAACGTTATAGGGCCTTAACAATAAATTTTCCGCTTTTTTACCGCTTTTAACGCCCGCCTATTATATAGCTATAAATAAAATATTCCCCTAATAAAATATCCCTATTATATCCGATTATAATAATACTAAAAGTACGTTTTAATTTCCTAACTAAACGTATAACCCGACTTATATAATTAACTTTTTCCGCCCGTTTATAGCCTAATTTATCGACGTTATAATTTAACTTACTAACATTATAACCTAACTTACCGATATTATAAACCCGTTTAGCTAATCAACAACTATAATATAATATAGCCGTTTACCGGCTATTAATAAAAAAGCGCTAAAAACTATTATTATTAATAATAATAGTAACGGAAATCTATTATAGGTTAGTTATATATTTAAAAATTTATTAATAAATAACGCTATTTATATTATTAATAAAAAGAAATAAATCTTATTATATATTATTAATTTCGTATATAAATTTAATAATAATTTTATAATATATAATATTAATTATTATAGGTATATTTTATTTTAATTAATAATATTTATTTTATATAAGGGATATATTTATATAAATTACTATATATAATATAAGCATTTACCGATTTATTTATTTATTTAGATTTTATTTTTAATATATAGTAATATATATTTCGGACTTAATTAGTTAATATAAAGTTTTTATAATCGTTATAATAAATTTCGCTACTATAGTTATTAATTAATAAGGCTATAAGGCTAAAGTAGTACGTATTATATTATTTAAATTTTAAAGGTATATTATATATATACTTATTTCCTAACTTAATTTAACTATAATTAATTCTTAAAACTATTTATATATATATATAAGCCTATAATGCTTTTAGGATATAGGAAAATTTATTTAATTAATAAGAAATATATCTAATAGTTAATTGCGTTAATAATATTAATAAATAGGGCGATTTACGTACAAAAGCGAGGTTTTAGAATTTAAGGTTTATAATTATTTTTTTTTTTCTTATATCTATTATACGGCTATTTTAGGTTATATAGTTTTTTTAAGTTATTTATTATCCTATATTATTAATAAGGTCCATTTAATAAGGGTATAGTACGAACCCTATTATATTATTTCTTAATATTACGTTAAACCTAAACTATAATATAGCCTATTATATTAATAGATAGGTTTAAATAGTACGGCTTATTACCGTTAATAAAATTAATAATAAATAGCGTTTTATTTAACTATCCTTATTCCTATATTAATACTATTAGGTATTTAAGCCAAAACTCTATATATTTATTAAAAAGGTTATCTATTTTTAATCTGCCGGATTTCTTATTTTATAAAAATATTATCAGGTTTTATATTTTATAGGTTATAAAATCGATTATTTTTATAATACTTTTTATAATAAAATCTAACTTATTATTTAAGTCGGGATATTAAGCCCGAAAACTTTTTATAAACGCCTTAATAGTATATTATCTATATTATTCGGAAATATAAATAAGTTCGTATTTATTCGGATAATTACGCTTATACTATATTACGGATATTATATATTCCTAATAAAAGGGGTTATCCGAATTAATAAGAGGGTTTAAAAATTAAAAAATAGTAATAGGAAAACGATAAAAAAGGGTACTAAAAGCGGTAACTAAAATAGAGGTAGCTAAAATAAATATAATTTAAATAGAGATTAAAGTTGCGAAAGGTTTATATAGCTTTTCCGATAATGGCTTTTCGTTTTAACTAATTAGTTCGGTAATATTTTTATTCGATTTCTATTATTTATAAAATAGTTTCCCTTCCGGCCGGCTTAATAAATCTTTATATTTATCGCTATTTTTCGGCTTTTATAGTATAGGGTACCGATTTTTAAAATATATAAAAAACGGATTAAATAGCCTATTAAATAATTTTATCTAAAGCTTTATTTCTTTTTTATATTTTAACATTAAATCCTAAATACGGTACGAAATTTGGTATCGGTTAAAAATATTTTAATTAATAAACCATTTTAGGTAATTTACCCGATTATATTATATATATAAATACGCCTTATTTTTTTCGAACCAATATTTATATATAGAATATTACTTATATTAATACTTATTTAGGTTATTTTATCGGAAAAAAATTATAGGGTAGTCGGGATATTAAAAATAACGATAATTAAAAAGGGTATAACTATTAAGATTATATTTAATATAAAAAAAAAAGTATTTATAAATTTAATTACGAAAATAATACCGGAATTAATAAAAAAATAAAACCGTTTTATCGGAATATTATTTAGAATATAAGTTATATTTAATATAGCGTTTTAAATATTTATTTATATTATCGGTTTTTTTATTATATAACGGGTATTTATTTATCGGGACGTTTTCTATATATATAGCCGTTTTAATACCTACCTTTATATCTTTTAGTTCGTTTTCCGGTTAAACGGCTATTTCGGTATTTTCTATTTAATTTTTCCGCTATTTAATTCCCGAAAATTGGTTAAACTTTAAAGTATTTTAACGCATTAAATTTATAGCGTAAATTTAAAGTTTATTCTATATAAGGGATTTTAAAGTATAATATAACGGGGTTTCGAAGTTTTCGTTAAATATAAGGTATATTAGCCTTAATTTTTTAACTTTATACG
Organism: Xylariaceae sp. FL0662B; assembly: GCA_022376535.1. Lineage (NCBI taxonomy): Eukaryota > Fungi > Ascomycota > Sordariomycetes > Xylariales > Xylariaceae > Xylariaceae sp. FL0662B. Next base: position 103,932 of record JAJJKD010000060.1, read on the forward strand.
TTTATTTTTAACAGTAAAATATAGCTATTAGTAAATTAATATAAATATAGCGCGGGTTTTAAGATTTATAATTATATTTAAAATTATTTAAATTTATAATATTTTAAAGTTTATTAAATTATAGTTTCCGGAATTATAAATATTAGTACCGGTAACTTTTTATAATTATATATAATCCGTTTCGGATACCTTTTATCGGTAGTTCAATTAATTAATAGTATCCGTTTACGAATTATTTAAAAAATATATCGAACTATTTAATAGATATATATTTAAAATTAAGGACGTATTAAATTATAATATTAAGGGAAATATTAGTATTAAGTTTATTAAAGAATTTTATTGCGTTAATAATTTCGTTTTTATTTACATTTTTATAATCGGGTAATTTTTAATAATTAGCCAGTTTTCTTTTTTTAAATAATATAATTTCGTAACGTTTATAATAAAGCGGCCGGTCCGTTAGTTTTATGCTTTTGTAAGTTTTTAAAAACGCTTCTAAAAAATATAAGTAGTATTTTTTAAAATATATTTTTAGCTTTATAAAGGTTATAAATACTTTATTATATATATTATCGGTATATATTTTTATATAATCCGTATTTTAATACTTATAGATATTTTTTTTATAATAAAACCTATAATTATAAAGATTATAAAAGTATTATTTTTATTAGAAATAAACCGTATTTATATAATATTAATATTCGGCCGGATTTAAAACTCTATTACTATAGTATTCGCATTTATATAAATAATTTAATAATTTATTTTCCTTATAGCTATTATTAAAATATTTTTATTTCCGATATTAGTTACGAAAAATTAGGAGTTTAAAATAACGGGTATATTTAGTTTTTAAATATTTTTTACTATAATTACTATATTAGTTTTATAAATAGATAATAAAAGTTTTTATATTTAAATATAATATATTAAAGTTGTATTTATTATATTTAAAATTAGGCGGCATATCCTTTTTATTTTATAATAAATAATTAATAAAAAATAAATTATAATCGAAAAAAGTTTAAAAATTCGGTAAAAATGGTTAATCGGGCGATATATTTTTATTTTATAAAAATTTAGGTTAAATTCGTTTATTTAGTTTTTTATATAGGCTATATAATAAATGGTTTTATAATAAAGATAATAAGGCGAAATATATCCCTTTACGGTTATCCGGATGGTATTTTTTTATTGTTTTATTAATAAAAGCCGTATTTAATATTATAATTTAAGCCGGAAACTCCCGATAGTTTATATAATTAAACATAACTTATAAATCGATTTCGCTAGGTTCGAAATCCTAGCCGGAATATTATTTAAGGCCGGAATATATAGCGATTTTATAATCCGGCCGTTTAATAAAGGATATATAAAGTAAACTTAATTATTAAAAAGTTAAGGAAAAGCTATAATCGTTTAAAATATAGTAAAAGATTTTATTAAAAAAAGGTACTAATAGTTTTACCCGTTAAATCCGGAAGTAAAATATATATATTATAATATAAATTATATTAAACGCGTCGAGTTATAATTTAGGGTATTTTTTTTTAATATATTTATTACAGTTTTACTTTATTTATATTAAAAGGGTATAATATAAAACTAATAAGCCGTTTATATCGAATTATTCGGCTTTTATTAATAATTATATTAAATAGTAAAAAGGGAAAAATACTCGTTAGTTTTTATTTTATAAATAAGAAATAGTATATAATATATCGAATTTTTCCGATATAATATCGAAATAGTCGGCGATTTTTCGAAGGTTTTTTAAAACTTTTTCCTAAAAGGGTAAATTAAAATTAAAAATATCGGAACGTTTAAAATTACGGTTTTAGTTTTTAATTAAATAGAAACGAAAATTATTTCGGTTTTATTTAAAGTAAATTCGGAAAAGCTTTTTTATTATTTAGCCGTTTTCCGGATTTTCTATCCGTATTAAATTAAGGACGTTTTTTAAGAACTTTAAAGATTATTTATTTTATATCTTTTTTCGCTTTTTTCGATCGTTTTATAAATAGTTTAGGATTATTAATACGCCAGTATTTATAAGGCTATTAAACGCCTATTTTATTTAGTTTAGGTTACCTTTTAGGACTTTTTTTATAAATAAAATTATTAAAGGTTTAAGAATAATTAGTTAAAGCTTTTTTATAAAGTTTTATATATAAAAGTACGGTATTTAGTTTTTTTAATAATAGTAAACGATATTTTTTCCTATTTTTATATAATTAAATAAAGCGTTAAACGATATCGTATTAGGGCTATATTTAAAAAATAAAGGATTATTAATAAAGGCGTTCGGTATAGGGGTTTTTTTTTAATAATATCGATTTACGAATTTTATATAGTCGGAAATATAATCGGCTTTAATATACCTTACGTATTTATTTCTTTCGCGAATTATATTTTTAATTTTATTTTTTATATATTTTTTAGCCGTTTTAAGCAATAGTATATAAATAGGATTTTAATAAAATAGCAATACTTATTTAATATTAAAAAAGTAAACTATATCGCCTAATATATTTATATTTAATAAAATATTTCCCTTTATTACTTTAATATTATATTTATTAATTATAACGATTTCGGGTTTTGCGTTAATTTCGAATTAGTCGTCGATTTCGAACTAATTGTCGAAGCCCTTTTAGCTATTATATTTAAAGGCGGTTTACAGAATTATTATAAGGGGTATGATTAAGACTAATTAGTATATATAAACTCTATATATAAAGATAGCTTATAGTAGAGGTTTAAAGGCAGTTTTTAAGATCCGAAGTTAGTTATTAAATTTATAGAGATTAAAAATAGTAGTATTAAAGTTAAGTTAAATTATTAAGATTTAGATTTAAATAGGTAAGTTATTAAGTGCTAAAGGTAGTTATTGAGGTTTAGATAGTTATCGAAATTTAGAGGTAGTTATTAAGATCTGGGTAGTTATCGAAATTTAGGGGTAATTATCGAGATTTAAGTAGTTATCGAATACTAAAAGTAGTTATTAAGATTTAAACGTATTAAGATTTAAAGGTAGTTATTAAATGTTAAAAGAAGTTATTAAATATTAATAATAGTTATTAGGCTTTAAAAATATTTTAAGATCTAAAAGTAGTTCTTAAGTGTTATAAAGGCCGAAAGTAGTAGTATTAAAATTAAATTAAGTTATTAAGGTTTAGGTTTAGCTATTTAATAGTATTAAGATCTAAAGGTAGTTATTAAGTGTTATAAAAACAAAGAATAGAAGTATTAAAATTAAGTTAAGTTATTAAAATTAGGCTTAGTTAGGTAAGTTATTAAGTATTAAAAGTAATTATTAAGACCTAAAAGTATTAAAATTTAAAGGTAATTAAATAATATAAAAACTAAAAGTAATAGTATTAAAATTAAGTTAAATTATTAAGGTATAGAATTAATACTTAAAATAGACAATATTGGGAGGGAGCTATATTATATATTAGGCATTAATAAAAGCCCGTATATAGCTATCCGGTTACCTAATATATGTCCAATAAACTAATAGTATATTTTTTTATCTATAAAACTATAAAAAAAGGAAAAGAATATATTTTAATATTATATAAATATTTATTAGGTTTAATTAGGTATTATTAAAAGCCTATATATAGTTATTAGGTTATTTGGTATATATTTAATAAACCGAATATATATTTTTTTATTTATAAAACTATAAAGAAAGAAAAAGAATACTTTAATATTATATAAGCGTTTATTAGGTTTAATTAATATGATTTAAATTTAAATATAAATTTATTATATTTTGCCGGCTAAAATATATATTTAGGTAGGTAACGTTATGTATTAAGTTATTACGGTATACCTTTTTTGTATTTGTTATTGCTGTTTATATTATAATATTATTTATTAATAATAAATGCTAAATATTAAGAATTTTTTAATCTATTTATATTAGTTTTAAAATATGGTAATAAGCTGAGCTATAGTAAATTAATATTTAGTATAGTATTATATAAAGCGGATATGAATATTATTTATATAAAGTAGCTATAAATATTATTTATATAAGGCGGATATGAATACGTATTTATTTATATTATTGGAAATGATTTAGGGCTTAAAGTTTTTTATTTTTTAAGAAAATATTATAGTTTTTTTACTGTATAGGATCGTTTAAAATGTGATAAGCGGTATTTAAAAGGAGTTGCTTTTTATTTTTTTATTTCGATTTTTTGAAACTTTAAAAAATAGTTTTATTTTTAAGCGTATTTCGAATTTTTATAAGCGATACGTTTTATTTAATGCTTAGGAATGAATATAAATTGTTATAAAAGGTTTTTTAGAAGTAGGTAATATTATTATAAATGGCGTTTATTTCGGGATTTAGTAATATAGTATTAATTAAATAGAAAAAAGGGATTAGGAATGTTTATATTTAACCTATTTAGGGTTAGAATTAATGCTATTTTAAACTATCGGACTTAATATTTATACTATAATAGTAAATAAAAAAAGTAGTTTATATACAAATAAGGGACTATAAAAATGTATATTTATTAAAAATAGTATATTTAATAGGTAAAATATCGGTATAATTATAAAAACTCCGAAATTACGTTTTTTATAAGGTAAATATGCTTTTTTGGTATAGTTAAAGCGGTAGGGTATTAGTAGTTATATTCGTTTTTTTATAAATTATTAACTAATAAAGTTGGTATTGTTTTTATTATTTAGGTATAGACTTTATTTAAATATATACTTATTTTATTAATAAAACTTATTATTTATATTTTTATTTATTTAGTATATATTGTAGTAAATATAAACTAGTATTTAAGATAAGAGAATAAAAGAAACCCGGTAGTATTTTATATACGGTTTTACTACTTTTAGGAAATCTTATATTTTATTATAATATAGTATTATTTTATAATATAGATTACGTTATGGTAAAATTTTAAGTTTCGTTAGAAATAGAGTTTTTTTAAGTATTTTTTGCGATATGGTATTATTTTATGACGTAAATTATATTATAATAAGGTTTTAGGTTTTATTGAAATAGAGTTTCTTTATTTTTTATAACGTTTTATTTTATTTTATAATATAGTTTATGATATAGTAAGATTTTAGGTTTTGAAAATGTTAAAGGTTACTTTATTAGCTTTATTTATATTATTTATATGAGGTAATTTAGAAGAAATAATATTAGATATTTAGGTTAGGGTTATTGGAATGGGTACGGAGTTAATATAATTCCGATAGGTTGATAAAAAGAATAGATTTTATATATATAATTATATATATAATTTTAAATATATATAATTGTATATATAAATTAGTTATTTTTATAAAATGGTATATATAAATTTGTATAGTTTATAAGTTAATTATTTAATAGATAATTATTAAAATATATAGCTAGCTAATAAGCTATTATAATGTAGGTGTTTATAAGGTATAAAAGGGGGTTATATGTGCAATTATATATATTATATTAATTATTTGAAATTTCCCGCTATATAATTCCGAACCCTTTGGGTTAAATTAATTTTTATATAAGTAATTATGTATTAATAAGAATATAATTTATTATATTATCGTATTTTATATATTTTATTTTATAATATTACCGTTTTATTATAATTATTATAGCTTTTATATTAAAACGTTTTATTATATAAACGAATCGTTTAAAATAATAGTAAGTTTTTTAAAGGTTATCCTGTTTTTATGTCCCGGATTAAAATAGTATTGTTAATAATGTTATTACCTTTCGGCCGAACGCCGGATTTTTTTAAAACGTCTCGTTTCGTTAACGTTATTATATTTATATATAATATATAACTATAAAGGTACGATTTTTAAAAATAATTTAATTCGGCGGCAAAATTTATATAAAAAGCGGGGTTTATAGTAGTTTTTTACCTTTTCGGTCTTTTTAAAAATAGCGGTTACCGTTATTCCGATATTTAGCCTATTCGGTTCCGTATTATTAATAGCCCTATTAATTAAAAATATATATTTAAAGGTCCGGTATATATACCAATACGGCTAAAGGGGTAAAAGCTATTTGTTTAAGTAAAAGTTTTTTTATTAAATATATAATTAGAAAAAGTAAATTTCGAACGTAGTAAAGGTTATATATTAAAGAAATATAGTTAGCTTTAAGTTTAATTTATAAATTTCCCGGTATATTTATTTATAATAAATAGGGTAAGCTATATCGGCTATAGTAGACCGGGATATTTTTATTAATTACCTTTAAAGACCGTATAAATTTATAATATTTTTTATAATTTTAGTTTATTTCCGAAAGCTTATATATAATATATAAAGGAAAAATATAATCGTAATAATAATAAAAATAGGAATTATTTATAGGCTTAAAAAAGCTATAATTTAAAAAATTATTAAAGTTTATACCCTTATATAATTAGAACGAAAATTAAATTATAAAACAATAAAGGCTTATATAGTAGTCGGAATATTTAAAAATTTAAACGAATTAATACCTATTATAAGTTATAACTTAATTCGTTTTCGGGAATCCTTTATCGCATTATTTACGTTAAAAAAATAAGCCTCGAAAGTAAATCTTTTAGCAATTTTTAAAGTTTTTAAGCCTATTTATAAGACTAAATAAATAACGTAAATACCGTAATAAACTGGCATAATTTTTTAGGAATTTAAAAGCCGCTTATAGTAATTATAAAACGCCTCGAATACTATTTAATTTATTTATTTTAAGCCTTTAATTTAGGTTTTTATTTTATATAATTATTTAACCTTATAGCTAAATATTATCGGCTTTAGGCTTAAATTAATAAGCTATTTTTAATTTAAATCTTTAAATTTATTCTTTTCAAAACCGCCAACCTCTTTAAGCAATAATAATAAGGGCCCCTTTACGCTTTTATTCCCATTATAGTTTTTATAATCGAATATTATAATCTGTTTCGGCTTAAGGTCTAAATTTAATCCCTATTCCAAGGCAATGCTACTATATAAATCTTATTATAAAAAGCTTACCGGCTAAATAACAATCGAAATTTCTACCGTACTTATTAGCTTTATTAATAGGATCGGATATTTAATAAACCGGATTTATTTTTATATTAATAAAAGGATTATATAAATAAAAGCTTAATTCGGTTTATTTTATTAATCGAAATATTTAAGTTATATATATTTTTTTAGATTTTAAATACATATAAACCTTTTTTCGTACGGCTTTTTATTAGGTATTTATTCCCGATAAAAAAAAAAAATACCCGGATTTTTTAATATAAAAAGCGGTACGCTATTTATATTATTTATAATAGTAATAATTATTATTATAATATTAATAAAATAATAATATTATATAGCTTTTCCGTTTTTAAAAAATAGTTATTAAAAATATTTATCGCCATAAAAATAATCGGTTATAACGGTTTTTTAAAACGTTTATATTTTTAATTTAGCTATTATTTTATTATTTTACCCTATTCCGTTTATTCCGTAACTAAACTATTTAAGGCGATTTATTTTATTTTACGTTTTATAATAGGTTATTTTAAAGTTAATATAATAGCCTTACGTTATATAATATAAAAAGCGTAGTTTTTTAATTTAATATAGTAACGGTTATATATTAATAAATATATCTTTATTTAAAACATAAACGTCGTTTAGGGATAAAATAAATAGTAAAATATAAAGATTAAATATATAAATATTTAATATAGCTGGTTTAAAGGAAATATAAAAAACGTAGGGGTTTTTATAAAGAATAAATAATATATATTATTAAAGTGTTTTTATTTTTACTTAATAATATCCCTTTATACGTATTAACGGTAAATTAATATTTTAAGTTTATTTAAAAGCTTAATTAATTACCGGCCTTAAATATTATACGTATTAATTTAATATTATAATCTTATATTTTACGGGATATATTTAATAAAAAATATTGCTTATAAGTTTTTAAGAATTAAGCGATTAAAGTTAATAAAAGGTTAAGCTATCGAAAAGCCGATAACGGAATTAAAATCCCTTTATATAATCTATAAGTTAGAAAGCGTATAATTTATATAAAAGTATAGGATTTATATTATTTTAAACTATATATTTATATAATATTTATTTTTTTTAATAGCGTATTAATAAAATGTATATAATAAATATTGCCGATATAAAAATAATCAGTTTTTACCCGTTTTTTATAATTTATAAAACCTATTAATATTAAATCGATAATAATAAATCTACGGAAAATATTTATATTAAGTTTAAAAATATTTTTATTTATATCTGAAATGCCGGAAATAGCTATATATTTATTTAGTTTAAACGTAAATATAAATATAAATTATTAAAAATTAGCGTATATATAAATTATATAACCGGTTATACCTAATTTATTTCGATAAGGAAAAAAAAGCTATTATATATTTAAAAATTAACGATAATATATACCGCCTAATAAAAAAATTACTAAATAAGCGTATTTTTTTTATAACGTTATTAAAAATAGGTCTTAAGGTAATATATTTCGATTAAATATAAACCTAGATTTAGTTTAATTAAAATAATAATACCTTTAAAAATATAAAGAAAATAATATTGGCTTTATAGTAATTAGGCCCGAATTAAGGCTAAAACGTTACGATATATTAAAAAAGCGCAACTATAAATTCCGATATTAACGTATCGGGCTTATATTACGACGCCTTTATTAAACGTTTTTTTAGCTTATATATTAGGCCTAATTACCGATATTTGGAACTATAGCTAAATAAATAGATTGATTTAATAAATAATATAATACCTAAAAGGTATATATCGATATTAACGATAATTTATAGTTAGGTTTATTTAGGTTTATTTTATTTAAATCCGCGACGGCGCGACTGCCGACGCCTTTATAGTTAATATTAAAGCTAATATTAAAGCCGATATTAAAGCCGATACCGAAACCTATACCGAAATTAATATTTATATTACTAATATAATTAATAATCCGGGAGTTAATGCCTTTATAGTTAATTAAATAGCCGATATTTCCTTAGCCGAAACCTTTTTAGCCGAAATTTTTTTAATTAATATTTTTTTAGCTAATATCCCAAAACCTAACGCCTTTATAGTTAATATAGCCGAAATTTCTTTAGTTAATATTTTTTTAGCCGATATTTTAAGACCTAATGCCTTTATAGTTAATAATATAGCCGAAATTTTTTTAGCCGATATCCCGGGATTTAACGCCTTTATAATTAATAATACAGCCGATATTATAGTTAACACAAATATAACTCATAACCCGGTAAATATTCCCAAAACTAATACCTTATTAGCTAATAGCCTTAAAGCTAATATTTATAGAGTTAATATTTTTATTACCGGTATTTTTATAGTTAATATACCTGGGATTAGGGGCTTTATAGCTAATAATTAAAGCGCTAATACCGAGAACTATATTATTTTATTTACTTTAAGCTAATTTAGATAAAAAAAGAAACGGCATAAAATATATAAAGACCTAAAGAGAAATTTAAAACGCCGACTATTTATTACGGACCTAAAAAAAAAAAAAAGAAAATATATTAAAATTATTAGTTTATTTTTAAACGGATCGATATCGGGATATCGAAAAAAAGCTAAATAAAGTACGTATAATTCGAAAATTTAAAAAAAAAATAATAGACAATTTTTATAATACGCTTTTTAAATATTTAAAATAAATTATCGTAACGGGAAAGTAAAATAATATTCCTAAATAGGAAAACAGTAAAATCATTAATAGTTTAAGAAAAATATATTAATCGTTTTTATTTATTTATAGGACTTAAAGCCGGCTAGCTAAAGTTCTTAACTCAAGGGTTCGAAATTATTAAAGGTTTTAATTGGTTCTATATTTTAATTGGTTTTATATTTTAATTAGTTCTATATTAATTTTAAATTATATATTAAAAAGTTTAAAAAAAATATTTAAGTTTTTTAAAACGCTTTAAAAACCCCGCTATTTATAATACCCCCCGTATATTCGTAAAACCTTATAATATTATAACTAAATACTATTAAAAAGTTTTTTAAAACCCGATATATTAACTATAATAAACCTAAATAAATATACGAATAATTATTATAAAGCAGTAAAACTATTAACTATTTAAAAAAAGCATACGGGTCCGCTCTTTTTACGTTATTTAATAATTATAGTATAAAATAATAATATAAATAATATACTATTCTGACTTATATAGCTATATATAGCTAATATATAGCTTATATTATATTGCAATCTTTAAAATATATATATTTAATTCCGTAATAAAAAGGTATAACGGAAAACGCCCGTAATAAAGTACTTAAATTAATATTTTAATATTAATAATATTAGTAAAATATTTTAAGGGCATAATTTAAAAAAAAATACATTTCTATAAGATCGCTTTTAATCGTTTATTAATTATCTATTAATTATTTATTAATCGTTTTAGGTATTTTAAATAAACGTATAAATTTATTATTATTTATAAAGTAAATGGTAATAATAAATTTAATATATACCTAATTATATAAATATAAAGTATACCTATAATAATAAAATAATTAAAATAGTTTATTAGGGATAAAATTAATATATTATATAAAATAAAAAAAATTAATCTGGGAAAAATATAAAACTATATTAAAAAATACTTATAGTAACTTTTAATAATAACTTTATTTTTAAATTCCTTTTTTAAGTTTCCAGACTCTTTTCGGGTAACCTTATAAGGGATTTATTTAGGTTCTTTTTATACGACCGATTATTTCGTTATAATTTTTAATATATTTACGTAGCTTTTTTTTTTTTTATTATAATTTTTTTATTGCTTTAACCGCCTTATATTTTTATATTTATAAATATATTAAACTTTATACCGGAAATATAAAAATAGGATTTATAATTTAATAAAAATCCAGTTAATAAAGCTTTAACTTTTTAAATTTCGGAATAATAAAACCGTTTTTATTTAAAAAATCTTCGGGAAAATCTAACGGTAAGTATATTTTCTTTTTGCCATCTTTTTACTTTATTAAAAAAATAACGGGTATTATATAGCCCTTATTAACCTTATTTAATAGGGTTTTTTTATTTTCGTTTAACCTATCGCTATTTTTAATTTTCTATTAAATTTTAATTAAGAGCTTTATTTATATAATAAAAAAAGTCCTTACCTTTATTATAGATTTTAATAGGTATTCGTTTTATTATTTTTAAATAAAAAATAGCTTTTTATATAATAAAAAACCCTAAACTATAGTTATATTTTACCCTATTTATTAAAAATACGATTATATATATTTTAAATTTTATTTACTTTTAGTTTATTTGTTTTTTTTTTTTATAACTAGCTAGCGGGCAGTTTCTATTATTTCGCATTAAAAATAAAAAATAAATCTTTTCCCGCTATAATTCTATATAAGAATATCGATTAGTTTAATTACTGTTCGATAAATATATAAATCTTAAATATTATACGGAAAGCTAAATAGTATACGGGAAAATAGGTACTATACAGAAAAATAAATATTATATAAAAAAATGAATGCTATATAAAAAAATAGTATTATATGGGAAAATAAATATTATATAAAATAATATATTTTTTTTATAGTTATATTATAAGTAAACCCGTATAGGGGAAAGGGAGGGATTTTATAAATAGATAAGGCGATTTTTCCTAAAATATCTTAAACTTTTTAAATATTAAAAAAGTATTTTTAAATAACGCTTTATTAAATAATAAAGACGTTAAAAAAGATTTATTTTAAATATATAAATAAATATTTAGGTTCGATTTTTCCTAAAATAACAGTTTTATTATAATTACCTAATATAAGGATATTTTTAAAATTTTTCCCTTTTTTTTTATATAAAAATACCTATATAGAAATAATGTAATTAGCCGCTATATAATAGAAAGATCGCAATACTATTAGCGGTATTATTTTTAAAATATCGGGATTTAGGTAATATTCGAACCTAATTGAAATTATATTACCTTATTTTTAATTAGGCTAGGCGTTATAAAATTATTACGGTATATAATAGCTTTTTAACGATCGATATTTATAGTATATAACGATTAATTACGGATTTTTTAATATTTTTTGCTTTTGCTTTTTTAATAAATAGGTATAATAAGTTTTAACGTATAATAAATATATTTTATATTTATAAAGCCAGATTACGACGTATTTAACTTTTTATCGCTTTATTTTATTATTTATATTAGGCCGGTTATATTATCCCGTTATCTATATTAGGTCGGTTATATCGTCTTAAATATATAACAGAAAATATTAGTACTATTACAGATACCTTTTTATTTTATTATTTATACCTTTATATACCTACCTTTTACCTATATTTAATTTTATTAATCTATTCCCGACTTTTCGTATTTTTTAGCTATTTAATTTCTAACTATAAGATTTAAACTTATTTACCTATATAAACTAAATACTATAATAGCTTTACCCTATATACCTACTAATACCCTATCGGATATTATTAATATTAATGTTTTTAATAAGTTTTAAATCCCTATATTTTTAAGCCTAATTAATTATATATTAGTTTAAAATATTTAAAAGGGTAAATAAGGTATAAAAATAAGATAAATATACGCGCTTAAATGGTATTATAAATATTTCCCCGATATTAATATCCCTATTTTACCCCGACTATTATTTCGATTATTTAAAAATAATACTATTATAGGCCGGGTTTTAATAAACTATTTCTATAAAATTAATAAAGCCGAAAAATAAACTTAAAAAAATATTATTTTAAATTCGGATTCGGAAAATAGATAAAATAGCTATATTTTTTATTATAAGATTATATATATAAAAAAAATAGTCGGCAATAGCTATACTATTAACCGTATATAAGTTTAATATAAAAACGCTATCGCCGAAACGGGTATAAAAGCGCTATTTACCGAAATTATCGGCTTTAGCTTTTATACTATATTTTATAAGTAGGTCGATAAAATAAAATATCGGTTATTAATTAATTTATTAATTTCGGTATAATTTTACCTCGTTATAATTAAATACCGTTTTATATTAGCGAAATTTATTAATTATACGGATAAAATATAATATTAAAAAAAAAACGGAAACTTGCGATTTTATTTAATACAATTTAAACGTTAATATTACCCTAAATATACGAAATATTAAAGGCAATATATATTTTTAAAAAAAATCCTAAAATATTAGAATATAAAATAACGAAAATAAAGTTAATCGGCAGTTCGTATATTAAAAATATAGCTTATATATAGGGACGTTTATAACTTCGAAGCTTTAATTATTTAAGCCTTTAATAAAAGCCCTATTTATAGCTATTTCTTTATTATTATTCCTTTAATATTATAAATAAGCGTTATTATTTAACGGTTATATATATTAAATACTGCTTTTTATATTTATTCGACCTAAATTATTACTTTAATTTTTTCTTTTTAGTCTTTTTTTATAAAAATACTTTTAAAATACCGGCGTTATTTAAATTTTCTAACATTATATACTATACGCTCTTTTTTAATCTTTTTTTATAGGGGTATTTTTAAAATATCGGCGTTATTTAAATTATTAAACATTATATACTATATATTCCTTTAAAATGATATTATTATATACGTTTATTTAAATAAAGCCAATATTATTATTTTAAAATTTTTTATAACTTATATATAATATCTAAAATAACTATATAGTAAAATAATAAGAGTATTATATTTAAATAATTTAAATAGCCGAATTATATTATAAACTAATAATTCTTTTATTTCTTTATATACTAATAATTTTACGTAGGGCCGCCGAATAAGTATAATAAAAAAATAGCGGCATTAAAAAAAAAATCCGGCTTGCTTTATTTAATAAACGAATATAACGTCTATATTAATTTAAAGGTTAAATATTAGTACTATATAAGAACTTAAACGGAACTATATATATAGTAAGGCTTTCCCTTTATATATAAATAGCTAAACTTTAAATTAATTAAATTTTATTAACCCTATAATTTAATAGTTTAAAGTTTATAATATATGGTTTATAGATAGATATACGTATTTAAAATAAGGATTATTAAATTTATATATATAGTTATAGTATTTATAGCCTAAGGGGTTAATTTTATATACGCAGATCTGTATATGTAAAGTTAAAATGTTAGACTTATATATATAGGTTATTAATAATTAGCTTATTAAATATACAGATCTATATATATAAAGTTAAAATGTTAGATTTATATATATAGATTATTAAATAATTAGCTTATTAAATATGCAAATCTATATATATAAAGTTAAAATATTAAACTTATATATATAGATTATTAAATAATTAATTTATTTAGTACGTAAATCTATATATATAAATTAATATAAGTAATTAATTTATATATATAATTATATATTTAATTTAAACGTTAAGTAATTAATTAAATATATATATTCCAAATTATATATATAATTATATTATTATAGAAAATAATAAAAATATAAATTATATAAAACGAATTCTTATTTATTCGGCTATATTGGCTATTAAATTATTAATATTGATAATTTTATTATTATTTTCTTCTTTATTAACTCCTATTTTATTAAACGGCCGAAGTTATAAACCCCTATTCCTGTTGTTATTATTGTTGTTTTTTTTTTTTTTTTCTTTTTTTTCCGCTTTTTTTTCTATTTCTATTTTTACCTTTATTACTGCCTAAGCGGCTAACCGAGCTTTTAAATTAGTATAAGCGCTGGCCCGTTCGGCTTTTAATAATAACTTATAATACGCTATTAATTCTAGGCCGGCAGAATTAATAGGAGGCCCCGGGGGTATAGTAAAAGCGGAAAAAGCGATAATAGTCGGGAAAAGGAATAATATTACTATTATTATTGTTATTATTATTAATAGTAATAATAGTGGTATTAATACTAATAGTATTATTAACGCTATGCCTATTACTATTATAATAGGTACGGGAATAATAAAATAAAAAACAGCGTATATTAATAGAAAATAGGTACTCCTTTATCCGTTATAGTAATAATAAGTATAAATATTATTTAGGCGGTTGGTTTAACGGTCGGTAAGGTTCGGTATATATATATAACGAGCCTAAAAGCCTTTTTTATTAATATAGTTAATATATTGTTATATATTTAAATATATTACGCTATATATTTAAATATAAATAGTAAAAATATTTTTTAATATACCTTTAATATATAACTATATAGCTAAAATAGTTTATTTATAGTTAACATAAAGATTAATAATAATAAAAAGGTAAATGTTAATAGGTCGTTTCGGATTTTTAATTAAAGGGTTATTAATAATTAAATTTAATAACCCTATTACTATACCGTAAATCGGATAAGGGCGGGAAATAAAATTTAGGTAAACTATTATAATAGCTTTTTATATTATCGGATAGCCTATAATTTAATTAATTATAACCTAATATAAATCTATAAATACGTATAAGCGGATATATAATAAAGGTAAAATAATAACCGGTAAGGGGTTTTATTTTCCGAAAAGGGAATATCGTATAGATCGGCGGTTTAATAAGGGCGCTTAGGTAGATAAGGCGGCCGGGTTAAAGCCTTATTTTCCGAAAGAGGAATATTATATAAGTTAAGGGCAGCGGGTATTACTATAGTAGTAATAGTAATAGTACGGCAATAGTAGTAATAGTAATAGTAGTAAGGTTATTAAAGCAGCGAAAGCAGTTTAAAAAAAGTTAAAAGCAATAGGTTTTAAGCTAATATATATATAATTATATATAAATCTAATTTTATTATTTTAATATTATAATATATATATATAATTATATATATAAAATATATTTTATTAAAAATTCTAAAGCTAAACTACTTCCTATAAAAACTTTTTCTGTTTCCTTTTATTTTATACCGTTTATTAAAATCTCTATATATTAATACTATTTAATATTTTATAATTAAGGTCGCTTTATAATGTTCGTTTAAAACTTATATATTTTATAATCTCCTATAAGTACCCTATTAAGCCGAAAAACTATTTATTTATATATAAATACTAGCTTTTCTGAATAAAATAAGTTTTAATATATTTTAGTATTATATAAGATCTATTTATATCTATTTTAACGAAATATAAATATATTAGGTTTTTTAAATTAATATTATTATTATAGCTTTATTTTAATATATTTGTTTAGACTATTTATATAAATATTTATTTATCTGTTATATTATTTAGTTATTATTTTTAATTAATTCCTTTAATTAAAGCTATATTAGGAGTACTATTTTATAAACGAGATTTATTAAATATACCGAGAAAATAATAGTACGTTATATTGTTTTATTTATATAGAATTTTACTACTTAAATTATATTAAGTCATACTGAAATAATAGGTTTAGCTTTTTAGGATTAGTTGATTTTTTTATTATAAAAATATAAGGTATTTATATTTTATTTAATTGTTATTAATATTGTATATTAATTATTATTAATTTTAATATTTAGCCTTTTATATTTTTAAAATTAAAATATCTCTATAATAGATATTTTAAAACTTTACGTTATAGTTTAAATTATATATTTATTTAACTAATTCCTATATTAAAATACCTATATTATATTTTATAATAAAGTTTTATATTAATACCTTTTATATTATTTTATTTTAAATAACCCTATTTATTTATAAATTACGAAGGGATTATAATTTATAAAAATATTTTTTACCTAACAATTTATATAATAAATTATATAAGTTTTAGCTATTTTATAATATAACGTTAAAGCTAGTTTATAGATTAATAAATAATTAGTTATAAAAAATTATTACTTTATAAAATTAATTTTAAAATTAAATCCGATATATTAAATTTATATAGTAATAAAACTAGGGTATATTATAGCGTATAGCTAATAGTTTTATAATAAGGATAACCGGCTTTTAAATATACGTATATTTATATTTTCCTAATATTAGTAATTAAGTTTTCTTTTTCGCTTTAACGTATTAATTTAATAGTTAAAAGATTAATATAAGGATTTTTTATATAATAGGTTTTTTCTTTTATATATAGATAGTTAAATTTTAAATTAATTAAGTTATATTACCTTATAGTTTAATAAAACGCTTTTTTTATTTATTATAATTTATAAAAAACGTATTATTTTTATTTAATTAATATATTATTATTATAAAAACCTTTAGCCTTATTAGTTATTTATTGGTCCCGTTTAACCCGTTTGCCTTTAAGGGATAAATAAAAACGAAGACCTTTTTATTAAAAAAAAAAAATATTAAGGCGGAAAATATAGCTAAAGGCATTTTTATAGTTAATAAAAATAATAACTATATAAAAATCGATCGAGTTTTTTATAAATTATAGGTATTAAAGCTAGCCTAAAAAGTGATAATTAATAAATTATATACCGCTAAAATGGTAGATTATAGATATAATATTAAAAAACTAAAAGATTATTTGCGAAATATTAGTAAATAGATTTTAATAGAATAGATAAAAGCGAATTACGTTAAAGTAATTATTAGGTATTAAAATAGGTCGGAATCGTTTTATATTATAATCTTTTTTGGAAATAGTATAAAAATTTATAAAAATATTTCCCGAATAAAAAATTAATTAAAAATTTAAAAATATAAGCTTTAATAGTAAATTTATTTATTTTTAAGGAGCGGTAGTTACCTTTTTAAAACCCTTGTTAGCCGGCTTAAAAAACCGCTAAATAATTACTAATAAATATACCAGAGATTATAGGTTATTAAAATATATTATTATAAAGGTTAAACCTTAAAAATAAGCTATTAATTATTTAAAAAGGTAGCGGTTTTAATTAGCTTATTTTTTTCCGGATTATCGTATGCTTTTTTTTATGGCTTCGGGAATTGATTAAGCCCGGCCTTTTCCTAATAAGTCCCGCTTTACTAAAAAATATAGCTTTTTTTAGTTAGTAAAAAAGCTATTTTCCCGGCGTACCGGTAGGCTAATTGTAGTAAAATAGCTATATAGAAAAGCTTATATTTTTAATATTTATTTAGTAATTTATTAATAAAACCTGCCGCTATAAAAAAAACCGTAATTATATAATGTTAAAAAAGCTATAGTAGCTTTATAATTATTTAAATAGCCTAAAACGAAAGAAATATACTTTTATAGTTTATTAAAAATGGCTTAATATTTAAATCGTATAAACTAAATATACCGAAATTTTTAATATATTACCCGAAAAAATTAGGCCATTTTTTATAAATAACGCTAATATTGATTAATAGATTATATAACGGGATAATTATCGATTAAAACGCAATTTAGATTTCGAGGTTATAATATTATTGATAACTTTTAATACTATAAAGCGATTGTATTAAGATTTATATAAAATTTAAAATACGTAAATAAATAAGCATTTCGGGTCGTATAGGAGGGTATATATTTAAAATTGGGTATAGTAATAATAATTAATCCTACTATTAAAAAAGTTACTTTTATTTATTAATAAAATATATTAATAGGAAGGTACCTTATTTATTTATATTTTTAATAATTAAACCGGTTAGTTAGCTTATTAAATTAAAAATTCCCTTTTTTTTTTTTATATTTTTTCGTTCCTTTTTATTTTTTTATTTTTTTTTATATCCCCCTATTAAAAGCTTTTTTCTTTTTTTTATTATTACGTTTTTATCGAATATTTAATATTAGGTTTTCCTTCTTTTTTTTTCCTATTTTTTCCTTCCTTTTTTATTTTTTCTTTCCTTCATTTTCCCCTTTTTTTTTATTTCTTCTTCCCTTTTTATTTTTTCCTTTTTTTATTTTTTCCTTTTTTTATTTTTTCCTTCCCTTATTTTTTTTTTCCCTCATTTTTTCCTTCCCTTATTTTTTCCCTTTATTTTAATCTTTATTTTCCTTATTTTCTCATTATCCTAGCCTTAATAAATTAGAAAAACATTAAAAAAATTCCATTATTTTAATATTACTACTTTTTATTTTTTAACTTTACTTTTTTTATAATTATTTTTTAATTATTATTGTACCTAAAACTATTAAGGTTTTCGGTAGTTTTTCTTTTTTTATTTAGATAAATTATTAAATTAATATATTACCTTTAATTTATTTCGGGTCATTTTTATAATTCCGGTAACTTAAAAAATATACCTTATATTAAAAAAGGTATAGAATCTAATAAAAGGGTAAGTAAACTATTTTAACTATTTATTACTATATTAATTTAATTATTATAAAACTCTTACCTTATTATTATAATTAATACTTATAAAAGTCGTATATTTATATAGATATATATCCCTACTTACTACCTTATTATTATAACTAATATTTAAAAAACGTATGCTATTATTTAAATATATATTACTATTTATAGGGATTATTTTTAATCCTTTTAATTAAGAAGGTTTTTTATTAAGCTTAGATAACCATTCTGAATTAATTAAAGCTATAAGCTATTTATTCCCGGTAAAGGTTTCGTTATAAGTTCGAACTTAATAAGTTTATTTCCTATTTATTTATATATTTCCCATTTATTATATATAGAATTATAATAAGCTTAATTATAGATATTATTTTATAATATATAAGAAATATTTTAATTAAATAATATAATGGCTATATAAATACCTTTATTTTAATCCTAATATTATAATATTTAAAATTAAGGGGCTTAATCTCCTTAACTTTAATTTTTACGACTTGTTTGGCGTTTTCTTATTTCCTAAAAAAGAAAATAAGTATATTATATAAATACATTTAACAGAAAAAGGCGATTATTATATAAGCTTTACCTATAAACGTTAATTTTAAAAACTCTATTTTTTTAGTATTATATTAAGTAAGCTTCCGTCCAGAATACTGCTGTATAGTTAGCTATATTTTAGGGAGAAAAATAGTCCGTTAGATACGGCTTTTTTGCTATATTTTTCCGGGTATTATATATAAAATAAATATTATAGATCGTATTATTAGCGTTATAATAAAAGCTAATTAGTTTTTATTTTAAAATATTGCCGTATATATAATAAAAGGATTAATAAACCTTTTTAACTTTTTATTATTATTATTATTTAATTATTATAAAGCTAGTATTTAAAGTAGCCGGCTATTAGCGGTTTTTTTATTGGGGCTAAAGCTTTTTATAGCGGAAGAAATAAAGGCTTTAATAGCCAGTTAATAATTACGTTTTTAATTAATTTTTATAAGTCTAAAAGTCGGGTATAATACCGATATATTATTTATATTATACCTAAATCCGGTTATTAAACCGAAAGCCTATTTATGAGATTTATTTTTATCGGGTATAGTACCGAAAAATCAGTTCGGTATTATATTTAAATTTAATAACCGGACCGAAAACTTATTTTTAAAATTTTTAATATTTAATAATAAGACCTAAATAATCAACTTTTTAGATAACGCCGAAATATCCGTAATTATTCCGTTAAAACTATAACTATTATAATTCCGTTTAAACGGCTTTATTTATACTTATATTTATACCTAATAAATAATAGTGGATAAAAAATGTAACTATATCTATTAAAACGAAGGATATTTTAATAAATAAAATACGTACTTTATTTATTTAAATCTATTAAAAAAAGCCTATTTATATATTTATTCGGGCGTTTAGCTATAAATATTATAAATATTTGCAATAAGATTTAACGTTTTAAGTACCTATATTTAATAAATAATAGCGAATAAAAAATATAACTGTATTTATTAAAACGAAAAATATCCTAATAAACGGGATATATGCCCTATTTATTTAAGTTTATTAAAAAAAACCTATTTATATATCTGTTTGGGTATTTAGCTATAAATATTATAAATATTTATAATAAGATTTAATATTTTAAGATATTATAATCTTATTTTTAACGGGGTTTATAAAATTATATATTTTAATGTAGTTAAAAGAATAGGAAAAGCTATTAGAGGTATATATTATTAAGACCGCTAAACTTATAAAAAAAATCGTAAATCAGGCCTTAGAAAAATTATTAGACTTTACGTTATTATATAATTTTTAAAAAATATTATAAATACCTATTATAGGTTTATAAAAAATTAAAAATATAATTTATATAATTAATATAGTACGTATTTTATATATATTTAATTAAAAATCGTTAATAATAATTAATAATTAATAGCTCTATAAATATAATAATATTTAAAAAAGCTTATTAATCCGTTTACGTTACGTTTATATTTATATTTAATAAATAGTAAATGGAAAATATAACTATATTTATTAAAACGGAAAATATTTTAATAAACGGAATACGTATTTTATTTTTTATTGTTACGTTAAATTTATTAAACCGAAAGCCTAATGATTTATTTATTTCGGGCATTTATAAATGCCCGGAATATTGCGCGATTTCGTTCTTAACGGGGTTTGCGTAATTTCGTTTTTAACGAAATTCGCGCGATTTTATTTTTAATAGGATTTGTATAACTTTATTCCTAATAAGGTCCGTAAAATTATATATTTTAATATAATAAAAAAATAAACTAAATACTATATATATTACCGTTAAAACCGCTAAATTTATAGAAAAAGTTACGAATTAGGTTTTAAAAAAATTGCTAAAACTTTTATATCGCCGTATAATATTAGGGTTATAAATTTATTAATAAAGCTATTATAAAATAAAGCGGTCTTTTTATTAATATATTTAAATATAAAAAATATTAAATATTTATATTAAATAAGGATACGTTTAATTGTTATAGGGTAGAAAAGATTAAGCATTTTAAATATATAATATGCCGATTTAAATCTATTACGTTTATTAAATAGAAATACCCGATTAGAAAGTCGGAAGATATATTAGGTACGATATACCGATTTAAATTTATTACGTTTAAATGGAAATACCCGATTAGAAAGTCGGAAAATATATCGGGTATAATATACCGATTTAAATCTATTATATTTATTAGATAGAAATATTCGATTAAAAAATTAAAAAATACGCTTATTAAATAAGAATATTTAATTAAAAAGTTAAAAAATATATTTATTAAATAAAAATATCCGATTAGAAAGTTAAAGGATATATTACGCTTATTAAATAGGAATATTTAATTAGAAAATTAAAGGATATATCGGGTATAATATACCGATTTAAATCTGTTATGTTTATTAATAGGAATATCCGATTAGAAAGTTAAAGGATATGTTATATTAGATATAATATACCGACTTAAATTTATTGCGTTTATTAAATAGGAATATCCGATTAAAAAATTAAAAAATACGTTTATTAAATAGGAATATCCGATTAAAAAATTAAAGGGTATATCGGAAAAGACCTTTATAAAATAAGGCTTTATTTTAATACCTTTTAATTTAAAATTTTTTATAAAAGCTATAATAGTTATTTTATTATTATGTTTTTATAGTTTTTACCTATCGGTATTTTAAAGGGTATTTAGCTATAAATAAGCTAATAGAGCAAATATTAATAGCGCTATTAAAAATCGAACTTAATTTATTTTATTAGTTATAATAATTGCCGTAATTTATTAATTAGCAGATAGTAATTATTATATAAAGTATATATATGGTATTTTATAATGCTAACTGTATTAAAATAAAAATTAAACCTTTAACTTTTATTAATTTTAACCCTTTAACCTTAACTATAATAATATAATTTAATATATTTAATTATAAAGGTCATTTTTAGGACTATTAAATACGTAGAATTTAAATATTAAGTCAGATTTTATATATAATAACTGGTTATAAAGTTATACTGGATTAAAATAGTTATCGATAGTAATACTTAAATATATATAAAGAAAATAAATATATACTTATAAATATGTACCGGAAAAAAGTACGTATTTATAAATACGTACCAGAAAAAAGTACGTACCTAAATAGGTATGTACTAAAAAATAAAGTACGTATTTATTTATAAAAATAAGGTATATACTAATAAGTAGATATATATTTAATTTAAATTAATTAAATTAATATATAGTTAAATAATTAAAGGTTCAATTTAAATAGTTAAAGGTTTAATTTTTATTTTAATATAGTTAACACTATAAGATACCGTATATATAAGGCTAATCCCCATATAATTTATGTATAAAATAACCCTGGTAGCATTAAATCTAAGTACTTTATAGCTTATTTACTGGTTTAGTAGCAAATACCTATAAGTACGTATTATCTTTAGTAATTTAACTATTTATATGCCTTAAGTACCTAGATTTAGCCATTATAGTTATGCCGTAGCTTTATTACGGTATTAATTTTTTTATGAATTAAATAATTAGCTTAGATCTTAACTAAATATAACATTTTCGGCCCTTAATTTCAGAATCTTATTATAACCTAACACTATTAAGCCTTAAAACATTTAAAACCGAAATTTTTTTAACTCGCGTACGTTTTTACCGTTTTTTAAAACCGGAATTCTGCCGTATTATCTTTAGTATTTTTATACCTATAGTAATAGTCTATATGTAATAGCCTATTTATAATTACCCATTTTTTTAACTTATATTTATAATTACCTCTATTTTTCTTATAACTTATATTTATAATTACTTTTATTTTTTTTATAACCTATATTTATAATTATTTTTATCTTTTTTCTAACTTATATTTTTCTTAATCTTTTTATATTAATAATAATAATAATAACGCGCCTTTATTATATTAAACTTTAACCATTTTAAACCTTTATTTAAGCTTTTATTATTTTAATTTTTATTACGTTGCGCTTTTATTATTTTAACCTTTATTACTTTAACCTTTAATTATATCCGAATTATATTATATTATAATTTAAAAAAACCCCAATATATTATATTTATATTTAAAATTCATCCTATTACCTTATAAGTTACTATTATCGCCAAATATCCTAAATATAGCAATAATTATATTCCTTTTAGTACTGGCGCTAATGTATATATTTAGGTTTTTGGTACGAATGCCGATTTTAAGAAGTTTTAAAAAAGCATTTTTTTTAAAGTAATTTAGTAAGGTTCCTACCTATTAATTAAGGCTATATAGCTAATAAATATAGGCCTTTAATATTATATAGAAATAATATTTGTGCTAAATTTAATATTCCTAAACCGTTTTATTTAAAGATAGCTATTAAAATTTATAAAGAACGGGTTAATTATAACGATATTTTATAATACGAAATTAACTAATTAAATGGCTTTATTACTTATGGTTAAATTAGTATAAATACTATATTAATTAATTTCTCTATTAAGGCAACCTAAATATAAATTTATAAAATCGCTTAAAAGTTCGAAACGGTAATAAAAATAAATATAATTTAAATGTTTAATTTATTATTTTTAGTTTATAAATAATAATAAGCCGCTTTAAATATTATAATTATAACTGTTAATATTTATATTAAAGTTAAAAAGGACGGATTTTAAAGGCGTATTTTATTTTATAAATAATACTGGTAGATTTTAAAAAAAGATAAATACTTTTATAATAATTTTGCTACCAAAAAAAATAATACTATTAGAGTTTTAGCTCGATTAATTAGATCTTAACGTTAAAATAACGCCGCTTACGAATATATAATAGCGGTATATAAATATTATAATGCCTAAGGCGTTTAGTTTAATAGGTTTATAAAAACTAAAAACTTATAAAGGGATATATTTATAAAAAAAGCTTATAATATCGAAAGCTAAACCGGTATATATTATTAAATAAGGTTTTATACCAATAAAAGTACTATAAGTTAATTATAATAAATAAATAATAATTACGTAAGACTCGAAATTTACGTATATTTTAGCTGTTTTAATACATGTATAGGGTACGTATATATTAGAGTAAAATATGCCCAAATAGGAAATCGTGGACTCCGAGAGTCACCGATGGGGCACTTGATAGGGTGCTGACAGAGCCCACTAATAATACCTATCGCATCATTCGCACCACGGATTTACTTAAGTATGATGATGTATGTATGTACTACATTAGGTACACACTCACACAGTTGATCTAGCAGCAATTGTGCATCCACTTCAATTATTTCTGTTCTGCCGAGCTCTGCATATAATATGCATGCTCATCCCGTAGGCGAGGGGCATATCGAAAGGTAGCAACCACATGTGCCATCCTGCTTGGTGGAATGATGCCCATTGATACTGTACATGCACACATACTTCATACATATGTACATTGGTGGATTAGAAGCACGGACGGCGTGGCTGTAGCTGAGAGCTGGTCAGAATGCAAGGCTGACTGACATGGGCGTGGGGTTGCTTCATACAGTACCTCCCTACCTCCCTACCTCTCTCCCCTACCACCACATGTTCGTCCCTTGTCTGAAATCCCATTAAAAAAAATTCCAGGAACGGCATATCCACTGCTGAGCCTCACAGCCTTCTTCAACGGTCTGAGTCAAGGTAACCTAAGCCTGTTTTATTGTCAACACTCGAACATAACCACACCAGCTTGATCAATAAATAAAGACAGAAAATCAACAAACGACTAGGAACCAGCCCACACAGCCTCCGAGTCCAAATAAGCAGTGAAAAAAAGATGGCAGACAAGCCGAACGTCCTCACAACGGCCACCACCGCTATAATCTCCACGAGCATCGTGGCCTTCATAACGGGCTTCGCCCTAGGCATCTACTCAATCCGGGGGTACCTCCTGATCTCGCCGGACCTGGCCTCGCAGCGGAACCACAACTACACGGACCCGCCCGAGAGCGACGAGTCCGACATCGACGAGGACGACACCATCCTCGACCACGCCCCCAATTGGGCCAACGGCGAGGACGCCGACCGCCGCGACGGCCTGAAGATACAGCCGGCCGCCAACGGCACGAGCAAGAACAAGAAGAAGAAGAATGGTGCCGCCAAAAGGGCCGCCGCTGAGGAGGAGGGCCCGCGCCCGGAACAGATCGCTGTGGATATGGGCGTCGACGAGGAGTGCAAGCTGGTTCTCGTCGTGCGGACAGACCTGGGCATGACGAAAGGTATGTTGGGTTTTTATCTATCAATATTCTACATACAAACACAAAACACAAACGAACCCACACTAACCCACCACCTCCTCCCCCACACACAGGCAAAATAGCCGCGCAATGCTCGCACGCGACCCTAGCCTGCTACAAGAGCCTAAGCCGCGCCGCCGCCTCCAACGCATCATCAGCCGAGGCGCGGATACTCAAGCGCTGGGAGCGGCACGGCCAGGCCAAGATCGCGGTGCAGGTGAAGTCGGAGGACGAGCTGCTGGGGCTGCTGGGGGTCGCGCGCAGCCTGGGCCTCACGGCCGAGGCCATCCAGGACGCCGGCCGCACGCAGATCGACGCCGGCAGCCTGACGGTGCTGGGGGTGGGGCCCGCGCCCCGGAGCCTCGTCGACCGCGTCACGGGCGGGCTTAAGCTCTTATAATGATAGATACGATGGGCGAGCGGGCGGTTGGAACATCATCATCATGAATAAAGACATAGAAATAGACACGGGTATCGGAGAGGGCGTCTAACGGGTTTACAAAAAGTGATAAATGTTGCCAGGCATATATGTTTAGGGCCTTGGAGATGAGAAGACATGCTGTACGTGGGAATCAGAAAGCGGGCATCTAACGAGATCGGTCCTACTAGTTGTCGATGTTGCTATTGCTGTTGCTAATAGGCTAAGATCTTCTACCAAAGATATAGGAGGACAGGGGGGGTACCAAAAATCCCATAGAGGCATTTGGCCGACCTATATCAAGTCCAAGGGAACTCTAGGGTCTAAATATTTGCATCAATTATCAAACGAGGAAAAGGAAGTCTTGTTCGTGAAGTGTCGCGTTTCTCTTGAATTCCCTAGGGAGGTTTTAAACTATGAATGCATACGCACGCCCAACGTGTCTTCTTCCACCTATCTACCCGCAGCCAGTTTTTTCCCGCGTTTCTGTCCTCCAGAGCAAATACAAACATCAGGGGGTATTGTGGTACTGTACTAATGCATTTGATCAACGCAATGACTCGAACAATGCTTACGCCCTTGTAATCCTACTTCCAGCACGCCTCAAGTGGGCGACGCACGTTATGCATAACGCCTGTTGGAACTGAGCACCCAGAAACAGACTGGGTCGATATCATCCACCAACTCCGAGATCTTCGGAGAATGACCACGGCCAAATATTCCTTGTCCGCAAGTAACTTTGAATTGTTGGCATTTCCACGAAATAAATGTCCAGCTACGCAAGATGCGAACCGTTGACATCATGACCACTGCCGTTGCTGCGCAGTACAGGCACTAGGTTGTAGCGACCGTTAGTCTCTATCCGCCTCTTCTTTGCCTGGTCATCCGGGAGCTGGCTCGGGGAGGCTGGTCTTTTCCCACCCGATGGTAGATCCTGCATTAGGTCTTTCATATCGGTAGCCCAACTTATCACTTCTTGCTCAACTCTCCCAACCCTATTTTCGACGCCTGTAATTCGTCCCTCGACCTGTTGTCCGTATGGGTTTATGCACTGAATAATCCTTTCAGCCATCTGTTTTGTGCTGAGATTGGACCACTGGCTGTCTAGCGTTCTGACTGACAAGTTCAAGGCTTCGATCCTTTGTAGTATGTCCTTGGATTGTTGATCCACGGTGGCCTTAAAACTGTCAAAGAAGGTTTGAAAATCGCGAAGCCGCTTATTAATGTCAATTTCAATTCTATCAATCCTGAAACCAAACTTATTGTCTTCAATTGATTTGATCCGGACATCCAGTCCAGTGAGATGCTCTGAATCTGCCATGGACTGGTGTGTTGCAACCTGACTTTCTAGCGAGGCAACGCGTGCCGGAATATCGGAGTCGAGAGAAGGTGAAACATTATTGATTCTGGTGTCTGGGACAGCCGCCTTCGTTTCCAGAACAGTAAGCCTGTCTTTAAGCGCGTCGATCTCGTTGCCGCAAAATTCGATCATGCCGTCCTGATTGGTTCTGAGAATTTCCAATATGCGCTCCTGATAACTCTTCAGTTTCTCTTCAACCACCTCGTGCAGATGCTCGTCCGAAGGTGCTGTTTGGCGAGACTCCAATACCCCCCCTGATACTGGGCTGCTTGTTGCAGGGGCGGACTGTAATTTCTGGAGTATGCCGATGTCTCGTCGCATCTCTTTGACGAGTACCTCGTTTTTCCGGAGCGATTGGAAATCCTTGCGTAAAGAGGCGACTTGGTTCATGACGTCGTGGCCCACCCATGTGTCAGCCATTTCATTATATAGACCCGGGTCGAAATCTATCAGCTTCCTACCAAATACTTCTATTTTGCCTTCAACATCGTTCTGTTTAGTGGCAGAAGACTGGAATTGTTCAGATAGTTGGTCCACATTTTCCCGCATTCTATTACTCTCTCCTGCTTGGCCTTCAACTCGAGTTTTCAACCCTTGAAGCTCCGACATAGCTTGTGTTAAATCCGCCGAAGATGCCTTGTTCGCTGTCAAGGATTCAACGCGTGATCCAATCGACTCCATATCTCTTTTTGTGCCAAGCCTGAGATCCGCAAGTTGGTTTTTGAGGTTAGAGTTTTCAGTCTCTAGGACAGTATTCTTAGACTCCAACACCTTGACCTCTGTTTGTAAGGTATTCACAGCCTGAGCTGACTTTTGATGTTCGCCCAGCAAAAACTGAACTTGGCCTTGGCTTTCAGAAAAATGCTTTTGGATCTCCTCAACTTTAACTTCTAACGCTGAGACCGAGGGACTCTTTGCTACAACAGCAGGTTGCGGTTTCTGCGAAGCAAATGTCGACACAACCCGCTCAACGTACTGCAGTTGCTGTCGCTCGGCATCTTGAATACGCCTGTCGAGCTCGTCTCGTTTTATACCGTCACTCTCATTGAATCTTCTTTGAAATTCAGAATACGGTGCGTAGTCATCAGTTTTACTTGCTACTTTGCCAAGCTCGAATCGTCTTTGGGGGTCTTCTTGCATTAGCTTATCTCTCATCAATCTTAGCCATATAAGCTCGTGTGATGTTTCCCAGCACTTGTGAACGCTTTCGAATGCTTCTTGCAATCTAGGATCACTGGCCTTTGGAGTAATCGGCGCGGCTGCAGAGCTTGACACGCGATTCACTTTCGTGCCTTT
Organism: Xylariaceae sp. FL0662B; assembly: GCA_022376535.1. Taxonomy (NCBI): domain Eukaryota; kingdom Fungi; phylum Ascomycota; class Sordariomycetes; order Xylariales; family Xylariaceae; species Xylariaceae sp. FL0662B. The sequence continues at coordinate 133,100 of JAJJKD010000060.1, forward strand.
CTCGGCGACTGTTCATTGTGTTAGAAGGTAGCACGTATTTGATAGATACACCACAGACAATGTGGCCGGATGGGTAAACTCACCAGGTTCTATAGGTGTAGGACGAGCACTCTGGGGACCGCTGCGAACACTGGCAGGGGAATTATTTGAGGACCGTGTCGGTCCATCCGCGACCCTTGTATCAATGTGTAGTCTTTTCTGTGCTTCCCCATCTTTTCTAACCTCGGCCGAACTTCGCTCGTGCCGGAAGTCTCGTGGATCTCTGGCTTCTCTCGAATCCCGTCGCATCGGTGCCCTATCCAGGCTGCGGTCTCCGGCGCGGTCTCGGGGGCTATTGCTATCGTCGCTTGGCTTATACGATTCATAGGTGCGACGTCGGTCGTCCCCATATCCACTTATCCTCCAACTAGAATATGACATGCTGCAGCTAATCTTTCATGTAATTAGTGAGTGATACCGTTGTATTTTTTCCCCTTATTTCCAATCTCAGATTCCAGAATCCATGAGATAGCTTCCTAGCGTTATAACCACGTCTGGCAGCATGGCCCTGGAAGATGCAGGGAAATTGGCTGGGTTACGCGACTTCGAAACGATTCAGCCCGAATAGATCGACGGTCGTGGAAGCTCTCGCAACGCGAACACCACAGCTGGGTATTAAGCTCGATCAGAAGGATTTGAACAGACACGCGGGGCTCCCTAGGCAGCTTAAAATAATATTCCCACTAGAGCTTCACAGTAGGATCTAGGAGCTTCAGGGTCTCTTGGAACGGTGAGTCAAGTGATCCCGTCTCAGTTCTAGCAGTGGAGGGAGATTGGTCGAGTCGGTGCAGAGGTAGTAATCAACAGAACGGGTGCACGGACGAGAGAGGTTCAGACCACCAGCTGAGCCCTGATATGACCTCGATATGTATTACGGGTACTTGGTATGTGCGAAGATCGAAATGTAAATTATTCACAAGCGGTTTCGACCAGCGTCGGCGATGTGGCGTCGGCGATTTTCTTATGTACGGGTTGAGAAATACAAACAGGAAGCAGAGAAGGAGACGGACGCGTACGTAGTCACCCAATGGTGTGTGGGTGGTTGGTTCGATGTTAGAATTCGCGGTCAAGCGAGGTGCATATCACCTAGTAGGTATTGTGTGACTGATCAGAACAGGGGAGCAGGGATACCTGGGTAGGCGAAGAGAAAAACGAGAGTGTATGATGAGGTTATGTCGGGTTGCCACATTTTAACATCGAATCATAGACCTAAAAAAACGCCTAGATCTGCTGGGTGCGACAAGAAACGTGATTTAATGCATGTGGGTGGAAATCACTTAAAATCTCCCCTAATTCTTATAGGTAGACCTTGCCAAGTTTTTTCGTTATATGTACAAAGAGAAGCGTGGTTCGAAACGCGCTACAATGTCTTATACAACCGTTGCCAACCGACAACTTTAAGACAACCTCATGTACACATATTATAAAGATTAGCATATTATCCCGACACATAGTAGATAATATTCTTAGCTACTTTCTATCTGGAAGGAAAACCCAAGACCAATGAATCAGATGCAGTATGCTATATAATAGAATTGCATTACCTTTTGCAGGTACACACATATACTCGTATGTGAGTACACAACATCGGCAGGTGCCAAGTACTGGGCACCAATGCTCAGGTAGCTGTGTAGCATAGTGGGTCTAGCTTATGTAAGGTTGCCCCTCACCGTCAGGCAGGCAGCAGAAACATGGCAAACACGCGTTTACACACTTACCTAAATGGAACGTCATGGAGGCGACCATCATAACCTTATTGCCACAGTGATATTAGGCACCAGCCACAGTTCCCCACTACCCGTGCCACAACGCGCTTGTTGGACAAGCAGAGCTTCTAGCGCGCGCTCTCCAATATTTTCGGATAGGTAAAGATCCAAAGCCTTGGAGTCTGCAAAGCCACAGGGAGACGTCAAACTCGCAACCCCCATTCCCTACAAACTCTCCCAAACGAAAAAGACTCAAAATGGCGGCTGTAGGTCTGATTGCGTCCTCTCAAATAGAGCGAAAGCTAACATGCCAACCCAATTAGCCCGTGATGACCGTTGGCGAGACTAAGGAGCTGCGAGGCCTGAACCTCATCGCGGCGCATTCGCACATCCGGGGTCTGGGCGTCGACGCGGACACGTTAGAGCCTCGGGCGGCGTCACAAGGCCTGGTAGGTCAGACGAAAGCTCGGAAAGCGGCCGCGGTCATATTAGAGATGATCAAGGTGGGCAAGATCGCCGGCAGGGCAGTTCTGATCGCCGGACCTCCAAGGTACGTCTACCGTCAGGGATTAGGAGCTCGTGATTGTTAGTAGGGCATGAATCGCTGACCTCGATTTACAATTCAGCACCGGTAAGACAGCCATAGCAATGGGCATGGCGCAGTCGCTCGGCCCCGACGTCCCCTTCACGACGCTCGCCTCGTCCGAAATCTTCTCTCTCGAGATGTCCAAGACCGAGGCCCTGACGCAGGCCTTCCGGAAATCGATCGGCGTCCGTATTAAGGAGGAGTCGGAGATAATGGAGGGCGAGGTGGTGGAGATCCAGATCGACCGGAGCGTGACGGGCGGGGCGAAGCAGGGCAAGCTCACGATCAAGACGACGGACATGGAGGCGGTGTACGACATGGGCAGCAAGATGATCGACGCGATGACCAAGGAGCGCGTGATGGCCGGCGACATCATCAGCATCGACAAGAGCAGCGGCAAGATCACCAAGCTGGGGCGCAGCTACGCGCGCAGCCGCGACTACGACGCCATGGGCGCCGACACCAAGTTCCTGCAGTGCCCGGACGGCGAGCTGCAGAAGCGCAAGGAGGTCGTGCACACCGTGAGCCTGCACGAAATCGACGTGATTAACTCGCGCACGCAGGGCTTCCTCGCCCTGTTCAGCGGCGACACGGGCGAGATCCGCAGCGAGATCCGGGACCAGATCGACACCAAGGTGGGCGAGTGGAAGGAGGAGGGCAAGGCCGAGATCGTGCCGGGGGTGCTGTTCATCGACGAGGTGCACATGCTCGACATCGAGTGCTTCAGCTACATCAACCGCGCGCTCGAGGTCGACCTCGCGCCCATCGTCATCATGGCCAGCAACCGGGGGAACTCCAAGATCCGCGGCACCGACTACCGCAGCCCGCACGGCCTGCCCCTCGACTTCCTCGACCGCGTCGTCATCATCCAGACCCAGGTCTACTCGTCCGACGAGCTCCGCCAGATCCTCGCCATCCGCGCCCAGGAGGAGGAGATCGACGTCTCGCCCGACGCCCTCGCCCTGCTGACCAAGATCGGCCAGGAGGCCGGCCTGCGCTACGCCAGCAACCTCATCACCACCTCCCAGCTCGTCTGCGCCAAGCGGAAGGCCAAGCAGGTCGGCGTCGAGGACGTCCAGCGCAGCTTCAAGCTCTTCTACGACCCGGCCCGCAGCGTCGGCTTCGTCACCCAGTCCGAGAAGCGCCTCATCGGCGCCGACGGCGCCGTCGACTTCGCCGTCCCGAACGGGCTTAGCGGCGATGCCGCCGCCGCCGACGAGATGGAGATCAGCTAGCCAAATAGCAGGAAGGTTACGTTACGTTACGTACGCGGCAAACAGGGCGTTGTGTTAACGGCGGCGTTTAATGGATATCAAAACAAAGTGGCTCGAGCAAGCATGCAGGCTACCTAGGTATTTATTTTAGCAGTCCTGGATGAGTTATTTCACGATATAGATACAGAAGGCAAGTGTACCATAGGTATGTATAATGGCGCAGGTGGGATTGCAGTTCCAATGCTTTCACGTTGATATGCTCTTAGTTCTCCATGGTGCTTGCTAGCCGATTGACCGGACCGCAACTCATGCTACCGCTACTCCCTAGAGAATATATCAACGAACTACCTATCAGCCAACACAATATTATACAGAGCTACGTACGAAACCGCCGTGAAGTCTAATCAAGAGCATGAACGAGCAGCACAGCCGAATCACGGGACATGTTGAGGAAGAATTCATTTCTATTTATTTAACATCGAATCATACTATTTGTCATTGCGCGAGTTCACGAACCCCCTTCCATGTTCCCTAGAAACCATGTTTTTTGAAGACAACCACCCGTAGGAATTCGTGATCCGTAGTCTCGGAATTTTTTTCATTACAGGTTTATAAAGAATTACTTTCCAGCGTCAACCTTCGAGATGTAGGCCAGGAGGTCCAGGACACGTCGGCTGTATCCCCACTCGTTGTCGTACCAGGCGACGAGCTTGACGAAGTTCTTGTTCAGGGAGATGCCGGCCTTGGCGTCGAAGATGGACGAGTTGTCGTTGCCGTTCAAGTCAGTAGAGACGACAGCATCCTCCGTGTAGCCAAGGATGCCTGCGATGTCATGTTAGTTCCGTGACTTAGGGTATCTTGTCTATAATAGGGAAACTCACCCTTGAGGGGACCCTCAGCAGCCTCCTTGACGGCAGCCTTGATCTCATCGTAGGTAGCAGCCTTCTCGATCCGGGCAGTCAAGTCGACAACCGACACGTTAGCCGTAGGGACACGCATGGCCATGCCAGTGAGCTTGCCGTTAAGGTCGGGGATGACCTTGCCGACAGCCTTGGCAGCACCGGTACTGCTAGGAATAATGTTCTGAGCAGCAGTACGGCCACCTCGCCAGTCCTTGGCCGAGGGACCATCGACGGTCTTTTGTGTGGCCGTGTAGGAGTGGATGGTGGTCATGAGACCCTCAATAATGGTGAACTTGTCGTGGATAACCTTGGCAAGGGGAGCCAGACAGTTGGTGGTGCAAGAAGCGTTTGAGATAATATCGGCCTTGCCGTCGTAGGCAGTCTCGTTGACACCCATGACGTACATCGGGGCATCGGCCGACGGGGCAGTGATGACAACCTTCTTGGCACCGGACTTCAGATGAGGCTTGGCCTTCTCGGTGGTGGTAAAGACACCGGTCGACTCGACAATGTACTCAGCTCCGGTCTCTCCCCACGGGATAGCAGCGGGATCACGCTCGGTGAAGAACTTGACCAACTTGCCGTTGACAAGCAAGCCATTAGGCGCGACTTCAATAGTACCCTTGAACAGGCCGTGGGTCGAGTCATACTTGAGCATGTATCCGGCATAGTCGACCGCAATGAAGGGGTCGTTCACGGCAACGATGTCGACTTCGGGGTGTTCGACAGCGATGCGGAAAACGATACGGCCGATACGACCGAATCCGTTGATGCCGACCTTGATAGCCATGTTTATGTATTTAGGACTGAGGAGAGGAGGAAGTTTGTTAGTAAGTGAAGGTGGCTGTGACCAGGTGCGGGAAATAACAGATGTTGATGAGGATGTTTGTGGTAGTTGAGAGGTTAGAAGAAAAGGTTGAGAGGTTGGGTAGGAGCAGCTTTTCTACTCAGCTGCAAACAAGGCTTCGCTGCAAGGCCACAACCGACGTTTGAAATTGCTGCTATGTAAAAATAGCAAACGAACTTCAAAGCGTTGTTTCGTTGCAGGAGCACCTTGTTCGAAACAGTCCAAGCCGTACCAGGCCGGCGGGGCAGCAGCAGAAAGGGTCTTGGAAGTTTATGTTGGATGATAACCGTGCAATAGCGGGGTAACGATGCGCATAAGCTGTTGGGGAGAACCGGGCAGGGGGGAGCTTCTTACCTGATTGATCAATTGGCGAATTGCTATTACGCAGTAGACGGGAGTATAGGGAAGATGCAGCAGCCGTTAGGGAGTTGACAGAAAAAAAGGTAAGAAAGTGGGAAGGGGAGGAGGCGAGGCAGGATTAAATAGAAGTTGGATGATCAAAGAGGGATTTGGAGGGGTAACCTCTGAGTACTTATGTTGATATGATGGCATACCTTACCTCCTAATGAGCGCCATAAATAAACGGTTGAGGAACAACACCACACAGGTGGGTAGGTGGGGGGGGTATCAACCACCCACCTTCCATTACCCTGTCCTACCTACCTACATACGTCCTAAGATAGTGGACGCGTCTTTTTTAGAAGGGAAAAGCTGATGTATCCGGCCCGAATTCTTACTGTACCAGCTGTTAGCCAGTACCTCTCACAGCAGACATCCGGACTAGCCCTACCTATGTTACTGCCCACCCTTATTACATAAACATGCTAATCCGCACGCATGCACATTGATACTTGACGTTCAGCGCTGAGAGCAGACATGTCACATGTATCACCATACCTACAACATACTCGTAAGTAATATGAGTGACGGTACTGGGTAATAATGAAATCGAGTAAATGTAGAACTTTTAGTCCAGTTGATAGGCTAGGCACAGTATCTGCCAGTTACTCAAATGAAGCTTATATCAGTTCTGGTTACAGTAAGTCAAGCCTTACATATTACATGTGCTAGGAGTATATATGTAGGAGGAGCGCGGACTACCCCGTGTCCGCTTGGTAGGTATGCAGACTCTGGAACACTTGTAACTCCGTAGCTCAGCGGACAGTACGTATTGGAGATTTATCGACACGGTACAGAGTTAATGTCAAGCCCATATATGGCTCTCGCCGTGACAACCTTGGAAGTAGTTTCATGAAAATAAGAAAAAATAACTCAAATTGATAAGCTACCCAGCCCTCTCATCCCTCAAACCGAACTCACAGACCGTTTCGAGAACTCGACGAAGTTTCAAACAAACCAATTATAGGCTGTATACGGTATTCCCAAATTTACTCGATTACAGCCGAGGACAGGTTGGTTGCCACGAAAATGGCCCGAGTATCAAACGGGTTCTCGCCGGTGCAACGGGTCCCTCTTCACGATTCTCTCCGATTGTAGCTCGGCACAAACAAAACTTAAGCCGTATAGCTAGGCTAAACACGGCAATAGATATCTTATTATTCCCATGTTCGATATCTCAGTAAAATCGACGTTACATGCATCCACTTGCAGACAATTACCAACTTGCGATACCGGGTTGGTGAACTTCAAGCTTATGTGGGCTCCGGTCCGCTCAGGTGCCAGGGTACATACATCCATGTACACGTGTAGGTATGAAGCACCCGCATCGATAGAAGACGACAGGGTTCTCAAGCCTAAAAACAACCCCATACGTATAGTCCATATCAAGTCATTCCAAGCGTCATCCCACTAGAGTTGCATATATATGCGCATCGGGATGCCAAAAGAAAAAAGAAAACGAAAAAAAATTCTTTTCTTTTCCGTTTTTTTCTCAGCTCCTTATTTACATCCATGGATAACATTATTATCACCTCTTTTGTCGTGTGACCTGTGAGTCGAGTTGACTTTCAAGTACAGTTCAAGTATAGTCGCCTAGTAGCCAAGCCGGCCAATGCGGTTGGGCAAGTCTCGAACGTGCTGATATAAAGATCGGTCTTTACGAAGAGCTAACCGTCCCAACATCAGCGGCTCATCATGCGCATCTTGGCGAATGGTCGTGGATTGATAGTAACGCCACACAAGGCTTATGAAACATGGCTTCATTATTGCTTAAACCTGCAAATTCACTGTTTAGGTCAGACAATCGCATGATTTTTTTTCTTCAATTTTCTATTATAGTAATTATTATTTATTTATTTTTTTCGCCGCCAGTTTGCCGCCTCCGTTCGCGCTTCTTGGTCAAGGTTTCGGATTGCAGCCCGGAAGAACTCCGACTCCATCTCCCGTCAACCGACTCCGTGGATCGGACCCAAAACCCGGTGCTAAGAACTTCATTACTTTTGCAACTTTTCTTCATATTTTATATCCATCATCATGTAATCCATGATTTCTAAGCTCCCTCCATCGCATATAAGTATTTCTGTGGATTGCATTTTGAAATATCACACGGGTGCTGCTCCTGCTGACTTGCAAGGCTATTTGTAATCAATCTGTCAATTCAATCCCACAGGACGGGAGGTTCCCGCGGAGAAAGATCACTATATGCACCATTCACAAGAACACGTACCATTATGTGCGACGTGCAAACCCTTGTTTGAATTCAAAATAAAGTCTACTAGTTACAACATTACCGACTTGGGTGATGCCTTAAAGTCACTGATAATTTTAATATTCAAAACGTGCTGATCGGACATCCCGATTTACCACGGGAGGGACGGAATGGTTGTCAGCCCTATGGTCGTTTGTCAGCAAGAGTCACCGAATTTCAACGCCCCAGACTGGCAGGAATAATATGAGTAATATGATATACTCTTACCAGACCTAGAGGGAACCTTCGAGAGGTTTACATCTTCCAATATACCCCTACCTTCCTCAGTCATGGGTGAGAAGTCGAAAAAAAGGTCCGATATTCATTATTGCAGAGTCGGCGTTCCTACGTATTATTCAAAGAAAAAGTGGGGATTTAACGACATCCAAAGTGATGAGAGACAAATATATATCGACTTAACTCGCCAGATTCACCACGCATCAAGTTCTGTCAATGGCTCAACAGATGGGGGCCGACGGCCTCCATTACATCATTAGTATCACAACATTATATTCATATCTCCTCCGAGCGGACCATCATTCCCTCCATAATTGACCCTTTCAGCCGTCGGGCCCTTGAAATGACTGCAAAATAACATCATGATATAAATTATACCTTAACACCGTTGTCAGCAATTAATGTCTAAGTCATAGATTTCTAAATTCTATTAGGTAGTGGTCTTTCTTCAGGAAACCCCAGAATAGACTAGGTTCGGAAGCCATAAAGGGGTACAGCCGCGCCAATCATGGTATTGGTTTCGGCAATATACTAGATTCCGATACTTCTCGCCACTACCTTCCCATCGTCGGATCTTCAAGACAGACATTATGGCCACGAAATTAAGGAACATGACACACTTCTAGCAGCGCTATTTCGACAGAAACCTTGAAGAACAAGAACAAAACCAACGGGAGGAAACTCAGACCAACGCGCCAAGGCTCCATCAACTGTTATTTATTATATATATATAACCTGGGTCAATGTACATCTTCGCCCCAGCTTTCTACTCTTTGGCCGCTTCCTGTTTATTCGTGAATTAATTCACACGGGTATTCTACTAAGGGCCTATCGTTGTATATGAACCTGGAAAAAATCTTTCGAAGCATTTGATCTCTTTACTCAAAAGAAAGGCAGGAATGACCTCAAGTTCCTCAGCAAAACCGATACATACAGAAGACAAAATAAGTCATAAACGAACGACCCATACACATATTTGACAAAAGCCGATTGTGTCCCCGACGCCCCTGGATTCATTTACCTAGTCTGGCGTTGCTCATGTCAGGACAGCCCGATCCGCTCCCCTATTTCCCCCCAACCTTACCGCACAGATCCGAGCTGCAAAAAAGCCTACTCTGGCCCTCAAACGTGCCCTGCTTATTCGAGTACGGGCCGAGGGTCTCGCCCTGAAAATCCTTGCAGTCGGCGACCTTGCCGCCGTCGGCCGTGTCTATGACGGCGTAGTGGTCGGTGCGGACGTTGCGGAGCTCGAGGTTCTGCCTGCCGCAGATGGCCGGGAACTTGAGCGACGACCTGGGCAGCTGGTCGGTGGTGCCCGCGGACGCGATCGTGTACATGAGGCAGTTCTCGCGCGTCTCGAGCTCGCTGCACGCGATCAGGTCGAACCGCGAGTTCGACTTGCCCTTGAACTCGCGCCCGTAGAACTTGAAGTCGGCCTGGGCCGCGGTTGCGAGCACCAGGGCAACGACGCCGGCGGAGAAGAGGGAGCTTGAGAGATACATGGTTGACGTTGGGCTTTCTGTTTGCTTGCTTGACCGGGAGAACGGAGAGATTGAAACGTTTGTGAGAGTTTACTTATTGCAGTTTCGAGGCGTTTGTTGTTGATGTTCTGTTGATGGCGGGTACCACGTCCTGAGAGGGGGCAACTCGGCCTTCCTTTATACTTTCGAGACGACGGTTCGTAACACTCAAACGTCTCTAGAATTCACTCCTCCCACTATCGTTGCTCGATCTTTCTCCATTCACACCCTCAAAGACGCGCATCCATGGATTTCTTCGGGCAGCGGCATATCTGCGTCAACTGCTGCTGATCTATATTTAGGGGTCCTGCTCATTTTCTAAATGCATATGGGCGCTCTTGTCCACTTCTGCACTTCTGCTTCGCCGCGATCTGCAAACCCATGATACGATGGCCTTGGTGACAAGAACACGCGTCAGGAGTCAGGTTGTTAGTTGTGAGCTTGATATTCCCCAAGCACGATGTCGCTGCTGCCTAATCTCCAGAAAACTTACACATAGACTAGTCAAAGTTGTTCGTGTCGATATTCGAGAGGATTCACTAGCCACATCGGCGCCGAAATGCGCGTTTCGGCTTCCACATTACAAACTGCCAGACGCATATCAATTGTATCAAGAGTCTAAGCCCTCCGGGTCAGAGAATAGTATAGCGACCCTGCGCTAGTGGTAGTGGTTATTTGCTGGTCGGCTTACGTTAAATTCTCACAGAAATATAACTATTGTTTTCGGACGTGGACATACTCAGACCCAGTCAAAAAATCGCGAACTATCAAACCTAGACTTTAAATGAGCCCCCAATCGATCGTGTATTACATCGTAGAGGGCAGCCGCTTTTGCCATTCTATGACTAACAATTAATTTAGTTCCGAGTAGAATGTGGCGATGGCTATGGTGTGGTGCGTATTTTTGCGGTCTCTGATTTCAATATCACCAAGTTTACGTAGAACGAAATCCTTCAAGCACGATATGCCAAGAGTCTCGCAGACACTATGACGATATGATATCCGTGCATGCATGCCGTGGATCTGAATATCGTGTATTATAAAAGGAGATTAGTCTCCTAAGAAATCTACCACGTAGTCTCAGCATCTTTTCCTTTTGGATCAGCTCAAATCCTCTCATTGCGATCCAGTAGGAGTACGAGGATGCTCATGATGGCTAGCACACGCACTAGGCCAAGCAATCAGCCTTTTTAATTGACTTGATTAGTGAAGCACCACATACCCCTCGAATCTGCTCTCGCTGCTGGCCCTGAATTTACCCCTGAGTCTACCCCTGAACCCGCTGCTATTATTGAAGGCGAACGAGCGCATTGAAACACATTGTATTATTAGAACTGTTTTAGGTAAGATGGTTACTCGAGGAAAGGCAGCGAGCGGTCTAGATTAGGTAATCAACGACTCAACGACGGGAAATGGTACAGAGAGAAAAAGAAAAAGAAAAGAAAAGAAAAAGAAAAGAAAAAAAAGAAGAAGAAAAAGAAGAAGAAAAAGAAGAAGAAGAAAAAAAACTTTTCTTAAAGCCGTTAAGAAGAGCTTGGATAATAACAACATATGTAGAAGTAGACTTAGGGGTAGCAAATTCAAGTCAAAGCAAAAAGCAAATTCGCTGACTTGATTTGACTTGACTTGTTACCTACGCTGCGACAGCTGGTACGTGTTGGGACATACAAGAGATGGCAGGGCTATGAACATACCGCCTCTCGTTGCGTCCAGACTCTCTGCAGAGTGTGCTTATTCTAGCGATGTTGGCCCTAGCAAATCTGCGTGGTTTCTAAGAGCCTCGACGCCTCGAGGTCCAACCTAGATGCGAACAAATAGTTAGTCCTTGTATAGGTAATGTATTGGCATCAGGACCCCACAACCCCGCCTTCTTTTCCCTTCATCAAGCAATAGTGTTGCCTCATTAAACCACTCCCGATAAGTAAGTATTGAAATGTTTAGTCCCACGTCCGTGATCGTCACGATCTTAGCCTTGCTCTGCCCGCTTGGTAGGCTGGCAAAGAACAACGGTTCCTGCGTCATGTATATCTGATTGCCTGTCTCGATATGACACAGTAGGCGTGGTAATCTGAACGCGAGCTTTAATATCACCTAGCCTGGTCTCGGAATATGGGATTGGGTATATTTTACATCTTACTCATGCGCCGCCCCGTTTCAATGCAGTTGGTAAACGTAGTTGGTGCACCTGCATTGTGATGAGTGCGGAGAATGAAGTCGACATGGGTGTCTGAACAGGCAGACACTGGATGCCTGTAGTTTATATTACTTACATATACATGATTCATCTTTATTATCACCTTCTTGCGAACTTAATTGAAATATCTACTCCTTACAGACTTCCACGTTTAAGAAGTTGAAAGACAGAGGCTCCATCCAAGCAATCGTCAAAGCGGCCATGGCACCCTCCATTTCTCCCACTGATGTTCTTGCTGCAACCTCTGCAGTGAGACAGGATGGGTCGTCTGCCACGCTCTGCTTTGGCACCGATAAGAAGCCTCTCGGCTATGATAACGGTAGGACCTACGCCGTGGAGTTTCCTGACGGCGACATCTGGGCGGTTCGGATTCCTTGGTTCGCAGCCGGGAACCTTACCCCAACTTCCATTGCGGATCTCGTAAAAGTAGAAATGGAGACTCTCAGGGAGCTTCAGAAATGTGGCTTCCGTTGGTCACCACGTCTACTTGGCGGTGACTCCAGCTTTGATAACCCAATCGGGCATCCCTACTTGGTCTTGAGCTGGATTCACGGAACCCCATTGGAGTGGACACCAACAAGCCCATCTCAGGAGCAGCAGAGACATAAGATCCTTCGACAGCTTATGGACATCCAGTTGGAACTAGTCAACTCTACACTAAGATCACGTACACATCCCTGCTCTTCTAATTATTAAATTCTGCAACATTCCTTGCTGACCGCAGACCAGGTCCAGGAAGCTCCGCTCTAGGGGTTCTGACCGATGCAATTGACGGCCAAATCTTGCGCGTGTTGTGCGGAGAACTTCCAGAAATTCACATCAATAGTTCCTTCGTGCACCGTGCTTTAGCTCGCCATGCAGTTCATGAAGATCTCGAATCCTCTGCGGTGGCTATCTCGCACAACTACTTAATTGCGAGTAAGATTATCATCGACCAAGAGTTTAACATCACCGGGTGAGTCGGTGCCTTGGATCTTTGAAAGCCTTAAAAAAGCGTGCTGATGGGTCGCCTTGCAGGATTATCGATTGGAAAATGGCTAGATTCCGACCCGTTCAGTTGGCTTTACGTTTTCCTAGACTTCTAAGCGTAGACGAGGATAGTATAGTGGAATCGCCTACCGTGGGAATTGCACCAACATCCAGGCTTGGACTGATCCATACTTCGCCAAAGCTTCTGGATGATCGACGATTCATTTCATCATACATAGCCGCCCTGGACACTGAAGCTGCCTCTGAGAACCCCTTACTACCGACTTCTCTCGCAAATTCTATGAGAATTATTATGTCTGATCATGACGTTGACTGGCAGGACTTGGTCATCCAGTCATGCTTTAGGAAGGGTTTGAATAGCGCCATGGCCGAACGATCTTGGCTCCTGGGTGCAACAAGAGAAGGCTCAAGAGGCCTTGCCAACACCCCCTTGAGCAAGATGGCAGATGAAGGCATGAGGGGCTTTCTTGAAGCTAAGGGTACAGAGGAAGGTTTCGAATGGAAACAACTTGCCCGTATGTGTCAGGGAGAAGAAAATCTGGGGACTACTGATGCAGAAGCTTGAATTCCCACGCGTCTCAGTTCTTTGCATGATAGTTCGAAAAGTCAATAGCAAGAGGGAATAAAGAGTGACTCCATTTTCCTATCTGGACGACTTGAAAAAGCTGATTCCCTGATTCTCGAAATACCCAAATGCAATAACACCTTTGTTTTACCTATTAATTACCTAATGAGTGTGTGATTCGCATGTTCCATTCTTCCCAGTTGTAAACTTTTTGTATCACCGTCTGTTCTTTTCGTGATAATTTAAAGAGCGACCTGAAAAAGAAAAGACCATTTTCCTCATCTTCTCCTAATCAACTACGATGCTTGACAAAAATCGCATTATCGATCGGGGACATGGCCTTGGTGGGTTGCCGTTGTATGGCCGTCACCACCACAAATGCAAACACATTTAGAACCCCAGAGAGTAGGAGAGAAAAACCAGGCAGCTTGGCGGCCCAGAATGTGCGCCGGGGCCTTCAGTAACTACCATCAGCAACGATAAACGAAGTTTTTAGAGCGGGTTCTACTCACATCTTTCGGTAGTAAGTTAATGTTAGCACGAGCTTCGGTGATCTCTACACGCCCTTCGAAGTCGTCACCGGGATACGAACAGAGACCAAAAAGGTCAGCAGCGTTCTTTTGTTCGAGAAGTTCCTTGAAATCCTTGATGAAGGTAGCGTATTTGGGATCTTGGGGAGAATCAGGGGTATCCGCCGCGTCTTCAAGAGAGTAGTGGAACTCGAACGGGCGAAACCCATCATCCTCTTCGAGGACCCAATTGGTCGGCTTAGCAGACTTCGCAAGCGACTGGGCCCATGGCACGGAGGTGCCACGGTACTCTACCAGACGCTCGTGGGGCTCCATGTCAAAATGGCGATGTAGGAGGCTCAGGCCGAAAACACGATCAAGGTTGTGTCGCAGAAACAGTTCGCGAAAACTTGGGATGAGGTCGTCTCCGTTCTTTGCGTCGAAATCGGCTCCAGCAGCAGCGAGGTCAGGGAGCTTGTTATAGGTTGTAGGGGAGTACGAAACAGCTGCCATTGTAATGAGCTTTGGATACGCAATAAGTTCAATAGAGAGTGAAACAGGATCTTGTGTAGAATACTGGATTGGAATTGGGGTAGTCTCCTCTTCTCGACTTTATATAGACGTTCGTCTGCCTGTGATCTTGATCATGACTACGAACGAAGGCGAATTATCGAGCCAACCAACACGCTCGTTCACGCAAAGAAAGCTATACTGGATGTAATCAAATGATGATCACAGCCCAAAAGTTACCAGCCATGGTATAACGCCAACAGGTGCTCATAACCGTGTGATAAGCTTTTCTGACTATTTCCGGCGCATAAGACTCATCTTTTTGTGGCAAGAGTAAGGAAACCCGTATTTGGCACATGGCTCGTCGGTTGGTTGGAAATTGAAGCGTTGTTCTTCACGTGTATGACTCTAATAGATACCCGGATTTGGAACATGGCTCGTCAGCTGGTTTATTTCGGCCACATATCCGGGTGGTGATGTTGGGATTGAGAGCATCATTTGATGGCAAAGTTATTGGCATATCTAACATCGTGTAATGAATGAAGCTCGGCTCTTTTTCTACGCTCATATCTCTGGTTGCGGCTGGCTGGTAATCATCATATACGGTGATGAACCGGTGTTGGAGCGTCAACGTATGGCTCTTCTGAATGTATGTGCCGTAATTCCAGGGGGGCTTTGGTATGTTGGTTTCGGAATGAGAATTATGTTCAGTTTGGTTGGGCTGTCTAACACGCAGACCCTGAATGTCCACTTTAGGAGTTCAACGTCTAACGAACTGCGGGTTATAAACAGTTGGTAATCATCTGTACCTGCCGGGTTCAACCTCTGTTATGGTCATTCTGCATCGCCTGCCATTCTAACTCATCCTTAATCTTTCTTGCCGTGATCTGCCATGCAGTCATGGGGCGCAGCATTCTCGTTGGCTCGTTGGAGACTCACCGTTCGCGTTAATAAGTATCCACAGACAGTGTGGGCTGGGTCAGCGGCTGAAATTCCTCGAGCGTCCGTCCTCGGGTGAACCAACTGCGCTTTCGAAATGTCAACTCCCACCTTTGCCTATGATTTTTTTCCTCTTTGGGGATCATTGTGCTTTGGGACAATAAGCAGCTAAAAAAAAAAGCACATGGCCACACTTTCGTACAGATAAACATGGAATTGATGGCTCTGGAGAACTAGGCAGGTGTCGACCCAGAACTACTCTAAATCATCACACGCAACCCACGTTCTGTCACCTATGCCATTTATGATATCTTGGAAAATGACGTCGTCCTTGTCATCTCTCCAAAGGCGTGAGAGAAGTATATGGCGAGGAGTATCAGTTAAGGAGCAGTAGGTACTACACAGCTGGGGTGGCATCTGGAGAAGCCCAAGGACTAACTAAGGAGTATTCTTCAGCGTATTCATCAAATCAAACCATATCAAATTTGATTCAAAGATACTTACAGCTTTAATTTAATTGGTTACCTACCCCCTCCCCCAATCTTGTTGAAGAAAAAGCACGTGATAGGTTTCTGAATGTAGATAGGTAGTGTGGCTAATGTGGCCAAGTAATATGGCTGACAGGTAAACATCGAAATTGTCACGATGCCCCTTAGAACTCACCTTACTGCATACCTATATAAGTACGGTTCCCTCACGGGACGATGTGCATCAATTACTTACAGAGAGCACACCATAGCCTTAGCTTTTCGCTAATAACTAGGAGCTGAAACCAATATTACGTACACCTACGTAGCCTCATCCCTACTTATAGAATACTTCTACCTCCTTTAATTGCTGCATGCTTCATTAGGTAACCCTTCTCCTACTATGTACTTAGGCACAACTTGATACTGTAAAACCTACTCTGGGTCTAGTCCTCGCCGTACGAGAAAGCGGCTACAGTTCTATCCTAACATTTGCCCTGGAAGAAATACGTTCGTATTTTGCATCCCATAACCTATGGAACAGGCCTAAGCCGTGCAGTGCATCATATTAAACAGTCAGGAGATTTGGAGAGACAAGCAGTCAGAAAACAAGGTGTTGAGAGAGAAGGTTCTTGTTGTGTAAGATCTATCGCCTTAGCTAGGTAGTGATCAGGATGAAATTGTTATTGATGGAGAGGCTTGCACATATATTGCCCGCATCTTGTTTTTTTTTTTTTTTTTTTTTTTTTTTTGTAAAGCCTAATATTTTTCTTTGTCTATTAACGTCCCAGACGCAACCTCATCATATCCTTGAGGGAGCATAAGTTTGCAACTGGCGTGCGGCTATGCCTCCAGGTGCTTTGCTGGGCTGAAATCGAAGTGAGATAGGGGTGAATATGCCGACGGGAAGGTATACCAAAACGCGAACGAAAAATTAGAGGGAGGTTGAAAGAATAACGATCAATGTGAACTATAATAAATATAAAATGTGTACAGCATAGAAAAGACGGGGGGAAAAGACGAAAAAAAGGAAAGACAGAGGGCTTAAGGCGTACTCAACATCCCTCTGCGGAAAACCTGCATATTTCACCTTAGGCTCGAACTTAAGCCCTACAAGTTTTCCTGGCGACTAATTTTACCACTGAGCCAAGGCATCAGGGGAACGTCTGGTGAAAGCTACTTCTGATCTTTTGATTTATTAACCTTAGTCCAGGTAAGGTACGTACCTAGGCCACCTAACCGTTGACTAAATACACTGTGTCGCCTCCCTGCCCCGCCCCCTTTAATACCCCTTCATCTTCCCCCCGAAATCTGGATATCCAAGCAACTTATACCCTACTGAATGAAACATTTCACCCGCCAACGTGTTCCAGGAGCAATACCTATGCTTGCAGTATTTCATACCACTCGAAGCTTGCTCTGATTTGGTTCTATACCCACGGCGAAGAGATCGGTAAGAACGCACCAATGACAACGTATACGATAAGTTAAGGAAT
Organism: Xylariaceae sp. FL0662B; assembly: GCA_022376535.1. Lineage (NCBI taxonomy): Eukaryota > Fungi > Ascomycota > Sordariomycetes > Xylariales > Xylariaceae > Xylariaceae sp. FL0662B. Next base: position 150,468 of record JAJJKD010000060.1, read on the forward strand.
TCCTCGCCTTGACTTGATTTAAGGCCGTGCCTTGCCTTAATGCCCATCAATGTATCTGAGGTTATTGCCACATATATTAGTCACCTATTATGACAACTTCCTTGTGTTTCTTGGTGGTCAAGGACTTAGTAAGCTTAGTTAACTCCTACCACCTAGCCTTCTGCGCTGTTACCCCTCGCCCCTGCTAAGCACTAATTATTATAATGTTGATGTCAGGTTATCTGCTGGTGAAGCTTTTTCATATATATATTATTTAAGTAACTAACTTGCGTCCTAAAAGCCATTAGTAGGAGATTCAGCAGCAAGAACAGTTTCAAGGGGTAGGTATTTCAATTCCAAACTGGTCAAGTCAAGGCAAAACGTGAGTCTTTTACTGGACCTGGCTTTCCGCATACGCTGACCCATGATGCAAAATCATCTCTTGATCAACTTTGGATATATAGAGATGAAATCCACTCTTAGCCACAAGTGGCCGTCGCATCCTATCTCGAGCCACATGTTTCCAGCGTCCATTCTTAGTATCTTTTCAAGTAAGAACATAGAAAATACACAAATTGACATAAAGCAACAAATAGACGTAATAGAAGCCCGCACGGGGTATCATCGGTTTGAGAGCTAGAGAGAGGATCCCGCGCTTGGTGAGCTTATCGAACTGTTAGTGGCGACAAGTGAATGTATAACGAATCCGGTTCGTGTCCAGCGTAAGCAATAAGTCAATGAATTCTTTGATCGGACTTGATTCAAAGCGACTTTTTTTGTGCCTTGACCCTAGTTGAGCCTTACGGTGTGGTTATTGACACATATATTATCCACATATCTTGATAATTCCCTGGAGTTATCCGACGCTTGGTTCTAGTTACTATGTGGTCATATCACTCGCCTAACGCCTTGTGTTACTGGATACTCCTGCTATGGACTGTATTCGGGAGTAAACTTAGGGGTAAACTTAGGGGTAGGTAGTAGATACAAGGCATATTATAGTGTCTGTATAACCATGCCAAGGCAGTACTGATTAAGTCAAGGGATGAATAGATTAAAGTTGGGACGGAAATTAAATTCCTGCACTTGATTTTAGGTATACGCTGTCGGAGCAATCCGTTCAGCCAGCACCTTTATTAAAGGGGCTGGTCTCCAAAATCGGCACACCACGCAGTCGCGAACCTAATGTATCACTCATAACTAGTACCATAACACAGGAGATTTCCTTGGTGAATCTTGTTTAACCAATTAGCAATCTATCGCACCCCGTGCTCGTCCACGCATCTTACTCCTAGCAGTCTCTTACTGTCTGTATGTAAGATTACATGATCCCACCCCTTAACTAGAAATCACATTAGGTAATACCACTTTGATATATGAACACGACTTGCTTATTTATTGAGAATTATAAGAGTTGGGTACAGAAGTTACTTCAGTAATATATTTTCATATACCCTACTTGTTGTGTCCTTGTAGCAGGTATTTTACTGATCACTACTTTAATTTATTAGCAAAGATGGAATTTAGCTATATTTCTCTCTCAGAACTGATGAACCTAGTTGTTACACAGCCATATAATTTGTATGAACCATAATTTGTATGAACCAGTTTCCTTGTCGGCGTCATGCAGGCAAACAGTTCCGAGTCACTTTACCCGTGGTGCCACTTGACACAGTCTACAACTATGTATGAACCATTTCATGTCATCGTCCGCGAGGTCAAGTTTTGGATGGAAAATACAATAATTCTAGCCTACCTACATGTCTTTGTTGGTGATATGACATATAGGGCAAGAGATTCAGGCGAGAGCTGAGTCCAAGGAGGTATGGAATGGGTGGACAGGGGTACTTGGACTATTGAACTGTCCCATACATCGTGCTATCCTTGGCAACATATCATTGGCCAAGATTAACGCCCTGAAGCTTGACTTGCTTATATAATACTCTCAAATTTGCTCTTTTGGTGCACTCTAGACTTTTTGATTGGACACGCCTAGCCCTACGGCCCCACTGGATGACATGGGGGTTAGATCCTACAAAAGATCAACACCCTTGCCCCTATCGCCTACTTGGGTAGGTACCTCTTCTGTTTCGTCTCGACGGCATGTTGGTTGAACCGTTGGTTGGTTCCCCTTGCAGATGTTAGCAAATATGTGCCCAGTCATTCATCTACCCGCGCTTCTTGTGAATGAAAAACGACCTTGCCGTAGCGGGAAATTGAAATGTGACCCGCCATTCGGCCGTCAGGCCTGACACACCCAGCCGTCCGTCATGGGGGGTAGAGGAGGACAAAGAAGCAGGGGAAGTCGTTGGAGCTACCAACCAAAATTGTGAGCAATAGGGGTACCAACCAGGTAATCTAGCCGACTATACCTATATATCTCTCTGCCCTCCTTCGCATCTGGCCAAGAATTCTCGATATATCAGTACATCAGTAGTCCTGATGAAATCATCAAGATGTTCGCTAAAATCGTGAAGTCGCTGGCGCTATGGTTGCTGAGCACCCTAGTCCTTGCCGATACCCGTCTATTTGCGCAGGCGCACCCATCTCCCCACTATTCTCCCATCGATAATCGCGGTCAGTTAACACGATCTTCCCCTGTATGACAGACGAACAACATAGTGACTGACCCGCAGCAGAACCGTCAGCGAATGGGACAACAACGACGCCGCCCCAGAACTTCGCCGTTGTGCTCTTCCGGGGCTTCCTCATGCAGGATATGATCAGTGTTACGGATCCGCTGCAGGTGCTCGCGGTGAGCTTCCACATGAACCTATACCTGGTGTCCGAGACTCTGGACCCGGTGACGACGGAGCCGGCCAGCCCGGCGATGAACGTGCATAACTCCTCCTTCTGGCCGCAGCTCACGCCGACGCACACCTTCGCCACGGCGCCCGAAGACATCGAGGTCCTGATCGTGCCTGGTGGCCCGGGCGTAAGGGCACCGGACCTGTCCGCCGTCACGGACTTCATCCGCGACACCTATCCGAAGCTGCGTTACCTAATCACCGTCTGCACGGGCTCGGGCCTGGCCGCCAAGGCCGGCGTGCTGGATGGCAGACGTGCGACGACGAATAAGAGCGGCTGGTCCGCTATCACGGCTATGGGACCCAATACCACGTGGATCAGTCCCGCGCGGTGGGAGGTCGATGGGAATATCTGGACCTCATCTGGGGTAAGCCCACCTTTCACCTCGTGATATGATGTTAAAGCTGGTGGTGCAGACGGAGTGCTGACGGCGCCATATCTAGGTGACTTCAGGCTTGGACCTCGCGTTTGCCTGGATCAAGGAGGTATGGGGTGAGGAATGGTCTAACAAGATCGCCGACACCGAGGAGTATGTTCCTCACGTGCAGGACTTTGATCCCTTTGCAGGGAAGTTTAATATAACCCCCAACCACTGAATCTCCGAAGACAAGATTTTCGAGAGAAATATTAATCATCTTCCCTGCCCATATATAGCGATGGGATTCGGAAAACGGCGCGGCGTTAGAACGGCATCGGATTCATAGAGCACTTTATACCCATTGTTACAGTTTTCAATAGCATTTTGCTCCGCAAGACTGCCGATATCGGCTTTGACTCATTTTACTGCTTCTAAAATTTGGAGAATATCTTGCCAGCAGTGTGCTGTAGCCGCGTAATAGGAATAGGGTTGCGTCGAAGCATTGGCGAGCGCCACATGCTTAACCTGGACGATCAGTGCCGCCTGCTCAATAACCTGCTCGATTCCAAGAAATCCATGCCGCCTATCCCTAGAAAGAACAGGCCTTTATAGCTCGACAGTGAGGATGACAGCTGGGATGGATGATGTAGTTAGCTTTTCGTTGTACGGGTGCGCTAAAGCCTATGCTCTGCTCATCCCCCAGCCTGGCATCCGCAGGGTGCATCGGAGATACCCAAGCGTGGATAAAACTACGTCAGGTAGTGGCGGTAGTATCAGCCAAAATAGGCGATGTCCTGAACAGCCGGAGACTGTGTGACCCCATGGTCGTAGAACAATTCACAAAAAGCGCATCAACTAAGGGGTCACGGATAAAATTAGGTGCGGTGACTCGGAGAAACAAATTGTAGGCGGTTGTATTCTTATCGAGCCATTTAAACACGGCCAGATCTTCAGGGAGAATTACGAGTCCGTACTAGTCCACTGAATAATCTTTCTTGTCCGCCAATGACTGTAGACTAAACGGCAAGGTGTAGTTGCGAATCTCGGCCGCATCGAGCTCGCCACTGCTTGTCAAGAGGCTGAGCGAGAAGGTGTGAAAGCGTCGATGATATGACGCAGTCTGAAAAACCTCTAGTAGAGCTAACCTCACCAGAGAGTGGTTGCTGGAGACACAGGATGTGGGTGTCGGGAAGCTGATTCACGAATAGATAAAGGGTGGCCAGTATTTACGCTCCTGGGCCTAGACACCCTATCAGCTCTGTGTTCAAGAAAATGTGGTCAGGTGCTACAGTGCATGAGGCTTGTTTGCGGAGAATCGAATTGAGCTCGTCACAATTTGACTCACCAGTTGTCGAGTTTCAGCTTTCGATTCAACTCGAGCCCAATGGTTGCTGGGATCTGCCCCTTTTCAAGCATAACGGCGGCCTCAATAATAGTGATTAAGCCGGTAACTGCCTCGTTGTGTCCTAGAATTGTCTTGACAGACACCAGGAGGAGAGAGCAATTGTTGTTCTCTGAAAACGTGCGAGAGCCTCGGTCGGTCTCTATCGGATCATCGATGGTAGTGCCTGCGTCACGGGTTTCGACGTATAAGGTGTCGGATGGGTTTAATCTTGCTCGCGCATATGCTCCGCGAATGACGGCTTCCCGCTAATCGAAACTCGGCTGCGTGTCGCTAGGCGTGTGTTCATCGTTGTTCGCCGCTATTGAACGTATGGCTGACTTAATTTGACCACTGTTACTGACAGCATCGTTAAATCGCTTGTTAGGTAAAGAGGGCGTTAATAGTGTTGAAATAGGCCTATAGGCCTGGAGCCCATTACTATACCTTCCCTACATATGGCCACCTCCCTGTATATATATATGTATATATATATCACGGAAGCTCTGCCTCTTCAAACTTCACCTTACACTCAATACTAAGCACAACGCTCCTCGTAACTTTTTCCGCACACAGACCCTATCAGGCGCTATCGCAGCCCTGTTGCCGTCCATAGCCTCGCCCGTCTAGATCCGAGACGAATGAGCCCGGGCTGCTGGGAAGTCGCTCGAAGCTGTCACGGTTGCCGTTGAGAGAACGTGATCTATGAACACCCACCGAGGCGCCGTGATTCATAGATATCGAGTCCTTGTCCCTATTTCTACTCAAGAGCGCCTTGACGAGCCCAACTATGTTAGGCACGTTAATGCTTATAATCGAGAGGGCGCCCTCTAAACACCCCCAGTACATGTAGTCAAGCTGGTCCCAGGTCAGGTCCAGGGCGCGGTCAGGTATGAAGTTGATCGTCGAGATCAACCGGCCAATGGAAACAACAATGACGGAGTAGGCTAGGAAAAAGGCGGCCAGCAAGTAGATGCGGCGTTTCAAGCTCATTTTCAGTGCCCAGATCTTAGGCACCGGGAGAAGCAGGATATAGAAGTCGATCAATACGGAAATAGCGGCTGTGATTAAGTACCGGAAAAATGCATTGGCACAGGTACCTGGCAGCGTCTGGTTCCATGCTTTTTCGATTGGAGAGCACAGGAAAATATCCGACACGAGAGCCGCAATTAGCCAGGCCACCACGAGGGAGCCGACAACCCAGAGGTTGACGGTGAAGTGTCCATTTCTGGGGCAAAAAACACGCGCGTAGAAGAAAATGGCAGACAGTTTAGGGAAAGTTATGGAGCTGTCGAAGAACATGATGCCAATGTATAGGTACTTTGCGCCCTGCACAAGAAGTAGTGGGCTCTCCGCTGCTACCACGTCGGCATGAAGTCCCAGCCCAATGTTTCTCCAGGCCAATGCGAGTCCGAGTAAAGTGATCTGGATAGGCTATTTCGTTGTTAGGACAGGACAAATCGATATCTCAGGGCATGGCTCCGCATGTCGCGTTGGGTTTCGACTCACCAGCGAGATAAGAGCGAAGAAGTCATCCCACCACCAATTCTGTTTTACGATGAGTTTTGAGGCAATGCGGGTGGTAGTGGCGACGGTTACTAGAATTATCAAGAGCACGCACATTGTCACCAGGCCCGTTCCGCGGTCAGGGGTTCCTGCTGGCACATCTAACGCCATGTTGATAGTGCCAAAGGGTAAGAGACATATGCTTGGACACTAGATTGACTCTCGATTACAAACGGATGGCATGATTAACGAAATAAATAATCATAATTATTCCAAATTAAGATCAAGGCTATGGAGAAATACCGCTGCTAAGGCGGCTGATAGTGGGATTATGTCATGCATGTAAGCTTGCCTGGGCATAGTGCTAACACGCCTGTACGCCGGCGTGACGTGTCTTGAAGAAGTGGGTAAGTGGCCGGCCGAGAGCACCTCTTACGAAGCCAGTACTCTTTTTTGGAAACACAATGCGCCGTTACTGCATGGTTAATGGCCCAATAGATATTCATACAACATAAAAATCAGGTGGCATCACTCTTCAGCGTCAAGCCATGATGGTGCTGGAGTATTACATAAAGAGGCAGGGGTGGGATATCATAGCAGTAATGGGTAAAGCTTGTTGGTTGATATGCGAGTAATCGCCTGGAGATCCTGCAGGATGCAATGAGGCCGGCAAAAAAGCTTCAGGGATTATGTACTACTAGCGTAATGTATCATGGCGGTGATGGGATGATCATTACCAACGTCGTATAAATCTAGTAACGCTGCCTGCTTTCACTGGTTAACGAAAGCTGACACTCCCCCCCTCGATGCAGGCTTTTAAGTCTGCCTCACCTTATCCATGTCGCATTTACTATCTCAATTGGTCAAAGTCGATCTCACTGCCATTTTGTTATAATAGATTATCAAATATCCAATTCTCCTACTGCCCCCAGTGATTCGCAAACATGGTATGGGTAAAGTGTCACGCTGGGAGCGTGTAGTGAACGGCCTGAGGGGCTACTTCGAAGTTCGTCGACATGGCAAGCATTTTTCCTGGATTATGTGACGGGCACGAGGACTACACGCTGTTCCCTAAGCTCAAGCTAGGGATGGTTTCCGCAGATATGACACCGGCCCTTAAGTATGCGCGGAAGCAAATCCGCTACGACCAGCCATAGATCGCTACCACGATGGACGGTATGAAGTTGCACGAGGTTCGGGATGAGAAGGCGTTGGAAGAATGGTTAGCGCTGACGTTTGTGGTCTCTTCTGCATCCGACGACGAGAAGCTTTCCCAGTCCGTGGAGACGATCAAGTAGGCTATGCTGTAATATCTACCCAATTCCTCGGAACCGGTCCTCCGCGGTCATCATTATACGCTCGACGGTACCGCCATGCTGCTATTCTACCATAACTGGCTAGGCGCGCTGGCCTCGCCGGTCAAAGACATCAAGCCCGGCGACGGGCCGGGCCGGCTCGTCCCCATCATGGGGGAGGTCCTAGGCTACCCGGACAGCCGGAGCGGACGACGTAGGCGCAAAGCGGGACAGCCACGGCGCTAATCCTAAGCAGGGCGGCCAGCATTTCCGGTATCGGGCCTATCTCACAGCTTAGCGCGACCTTGGCAGGGCGATGCTATCTGATTAACTGCCGTAAAGCAGCACCTCCACAAAATATCAAGGGGGGTTGGCCGATCAGAAAACGAATAGGCCACTATACATCTATTCTCTCTCATTTTTGCTTCAGTCACAAGTACTAGGATTAACATAGTTACATCAAACTACAGGACAAGTTCGGTGTGTTAAAGTATCAATTGTTAGGTAGGGGTGCCGTGAAGCTGTGGTTCAAGGTGCTGCTTTCGGCAGTTAATCAGATAATGCCAAACTCATCTTTCCCACCAAGACTACCGATGTGCTGATCGGTGATCGCGGCCTACAAGGAAAAGGGCGTTAGCGTCAGCACTACCATTCACGTCGCATACGTCGGAGCCATAATCAAGCACGCGGACCAAGCCTAAGCTCTCTCAGTACGCGACCGCCAGCAGCCTCAAGCTACGCCCGTATTTGCTGAAACCATACGGATATAGCGAGCACGCAGCGTCGGTCTACTATTCTCCTCTCCCCTACAAAGTTGACCTCCCAGCGTCATACCGGGACGTTGCCAAGTCGCTGCACTAATACTACCAGACCTCGTTCAAGAGCAACACTGAGCTGCTCGAGCTTTAAGGCTCACTTCATGCGAGTGCTGTGCAAGGCCATCTAGACTCTCGAGTTCCTCGCCAAACTGATGTCTGAGAACACTCGTCAGCCGCCTGGGCATTGTAGAGCGTTATATGCAGCGGGTGTATGGCAACAGAATCAAGGTCAAGGACCTCAAGATCAGCGTTGATATCGTAATAGACACGAATATGTTCTTCTATACTCTCTGAGACTAGTTGATACCGGTATATTGCTTCAACAATGCGTTAGAGAAAGTAGAGAATATCCAGACGCACCCAGAAGAGTTGCAGACGATTCTTATTGAAGACTAGCTAGCATATGCGGGGGTAGACCAGATCAACGCATATCAGTAGTGCTCTCGTTACATTAAGGCGATGTGTCTCATCTGCAGCTTTCTCCTATCCATAAAATGGGGTATATGTAACCTGCCTATTCTGGGGCTGAGTCTATTCTGACTAGGACAATTGTGTATGATCTAGCCTTTTTTATGTAGGAATTTGGCTGCGTAGCGGTTCAGAACTTAGGCTGTATCATCAATGGAAATTACAAGGAATCACCACTGTATGCTTCAGGATATTGAGTGGACTAGCGATAAGCAATCGTCGTAGGTATTCAACGGACTTGGTTGGTGGGATGATGAGGCCGGACATACGAACAACAGGTAAGGTAAGGTGATGTGAGCTGAGAGTTCGCCTACCCCTGCTGAGAATTACTTTACTATCTGGTTATCTACTGCTATGCAACGACAACAACGAACATAAATTATCTAATTGAAACGTAGTATAGCCGTACTATAAGCGAGGCAGCTCTATAATAGTGAAAAGGGGGCGTAACCATTGTCTATAGCTTCTACCCTTCGGGAGGCGCGTGATTTGATAACCTCGGCTGAGACTGACTGTCTGGATGGCGAGGACGAGCTCTCCGGCCTGTCAGCTGTAATGGCGATCAAAATAACTTTGAAAGGGTATCTAATGAAGACCATTAATAACTCAAGAGGTTTATAAACGCCATATTACTATACAAAGTATTTTATTAGAACATCTATTAGTATATACTGTAATTATTATGTAGTCGCCCCCCTATTTGTATACATGCATATAATATAGTTTGAGCTTATCCCCTTCCAAACCCTAAAAAATTTTTCTATCCGAATCTCATTTCTAACCACCCCTAAATACTCACCTAAAGCCGAGACAACAATGAAAAAATAGATATAAATAACATATCTTAACATAGGTGACATAAAGAGAACCGGCTCCTAAAGTACCGCCGACAAGAACAGTATTTTGTATATGACCATGACCTATGAGCTCTTTCACGAAAGTAATTAGCGTACTGCCAACAGCTTCTTGGATATACTCGCTTGCTACCGCTGTAACCTCAGTCTACCCGCCATCTCCCTCGGAATAGACATGGTCGCGGAGGTCGGCGACCTATCTGAACGAGAGCCAACGGATAGAGGGTCTTCTACTCCGTGAATCTCTCCGCTCTATTACCGAAGACTAACTACTTTAGATTTCTTATTTAGCTCTATCCCAGCCGCCAACCTCAGTGGACCCTGAGGATCTGCTCTCGCACCCACAACTTCACACAGGTCTGGAGATTGCAGCTCTCAAACAAACGCATAAACACGGCTACAGCGAATGCTGGCAAGTACTAAATAACTTACGCTTCTCCGTATTGATTTGTATCATTAGATAAACGTTGTACTGCTAGCGAGGTAGTACAAGGCTCAGATTCAGGATGTTCCGCGCCTAGTGAAGCACTCGATTCGAAGGGCAAAGCGGTTCTTATGACCATTATGGTGGATGTTATTGCGAAGAAGATGTCTAATTTGATTCTACTCCCCATTTGCAAATTTGGACGTCAAGAGTTGGAGACGTTTCTCGGACCCCGGGTTGGACTCGATGCTGGCAGCAGAGACGAGGATCCCCCTGCCTCCCGACACTAACAGACAAAAGCAAGATCGCAATTATACTAGCAAGTACCGTGACAGATAAGGTACATGAATTCCAGGAACAACTGCGGGCTTCACGGCCTCGCAAATTTGGGCTTTCTGAATTGAAAGCGACCGAACATGACGAGATTCGAAATTTTTTGATCAACGTAGACGCCGGCAACTAGCCCGGCGAGCAAGGATATTTACCCGCATATGCATGTCGTTTGACCAATGAATGTCAACAATGGTCTCCGGGAAAGGCTCGGATCAAATACGGTCGGAGTCGGGATAGAGGGGCCGCGTGCCGCGGTGGAGTCGCTCGGAGTCGGGTGGGTCGGTGGGTCACTTTCGGCTCCATTATAACACGGAGGACGGCCGGGAGCATACCTAGGCAGCCTAGGTACTTCGTATACATCGGCGGTTGACCTTCTCCACTTACCTCCGCCTGACTCCTTAGCCAATGCTTTCAAGGATTCAATATTGCGGAATATGTAGTCTGTAATTTGTTCTATTATATGAATCAATATGAGTATGAGGGATGGTAAACATGCGTAATATAAGCGGTCGATTACTTATCAAATGGATAATGGGTGCAGAAATGTCAGTAAATATGCTCAAAGTATAATACAGCAGTGCGAGCGGGATGTATAACTATATATAGTTACGAAGTATTAAGCCCAACCTTCGTAACTTGGTTGATTTACCCGGTATTGCCTAATTTATGTTATTCCTTGGGCGAAGACTTTCTCCCCTCTAATTGGTTTAATTCTCTTTATAATAAGTTCAAGTTAGTCGGAGGCTATCATTACACAACACCTTCACATATACATTTCCATCATCGGTCAAATGTTGCCCTCAATCCGGAAGTCTGACGAAGCCAGTCAGTCTCTGTATCCCCTTAGTCAGCTTCGAAGATACTATGAGTCCATCCTATTCCCCAACTCTCTTTACTCCCTCCCTTCATAAATGCCTATCATATATGCGTCATGCAAAGTTTGGGTGTCCGCGCTCATGCTGTCAAAGTTCGAACTTTAATGATGGACTACGGCATCCGGAATCAGCATCTCCTCTCAGACAATTCAAAAAGTGATTAGGGTTGCAAGACCCATCGAAGGCACCTTGAAAACCCGAATTTACGCGAAAACGTAAATCCACGTCTCCCAAACGGGACGGAACAGATATGCGAATGACTCTGGATGTTATTACTTACTGTCACTAGCGCCGAATCGGCCCACCACGAACGCGCCCAGGAAGATGCCTCCGAGGACAGAGAGGAAGTATCCGACGTTCATCGTCATCACGGCTAACATGCTATACGACGTATTAGACACCATCGTTCATGCAAGAACTAACGGACATCGACGCATCCAACACAACAATACAGTATTGACTCAATCAAGAGAAACCCTAATAAAAAAACACACTCACAGCAAGTATCCCACACCACTAATGACCATCTCGAGCACCGCGCGCGCCGTCTCAGTCGCGACCCGAAACGGGTGGCTATTCCACTGCTCGCGGACGTGTGCGCCGACGGCCTCGGCGCGGCCGGCGCTGCCGTCGTACTCGCCCGAGTCGGCGGAGGCGAGGAGGGCCTTGTGGTGGTTGTGGCGGTGGCGGTGCAGCGCCGGGTTGGAGTCGAAGAGGAGGAAGCGCAGGGCGACGAGCACGCGGTGGGCGAGCGCCAGCACGATGAGGAAGATGCAGGTGCCGGCGTAGGCGCCCTGGCCCTGGGGCGTCCAGGCGGTCGCGTACAGCGGCGTCGTGACGCTCTGGAAGAACGTCATGGCCATGTCTGCCGAGGTCATCATCATGGAGGAGGAAGATGAGTCCGAGCCCATGTCCATCCCGTCCATGGCTGTTGCTGTCGAGCTCGCGCCTGTCATTGTCATCGTGGCCGAGGTCGCCATTGTCATGGTCATGTCGTTGTGGTCCATGACGGCGGCTGGTGAAGGCGGACCGGTGTTGGTGCTGAGATCTTCACAAAGGGAGATGACAAAGAATGGGTAGAACAAAGAGTGTAGTGGCACTAAATGTTGGCTTTAGACGTGTTGGTTAGTACAGATACGCAAGCCGATTTATCAATTGTTAGTTAGTGGCTGAACATGGATCTTTTGAGCACATTTATCTGCTACGTAAGTAGCGAATGTGACGAGGTTTCAGAACTCGTTCGTCAAAGTGTAATTAACTCTCTCAAGAGAATAATAACCCCTACCACCTACCACTTTCGATACTTGTTACTACTATTTTACGTCCAACTCCCTCGCTCCCTTGGTTGACCCACCCAAGTTCTACCTCTCCTATGTGTGTAATTCCTTGGTACCATCATCCATGTAACAACCTCTTCACCCGCCTATCCGCATATGCTGATCAGTTGTGGCGTACATATGTGGGGGGCGTACAAAGCACGCAGCGAGCTTCCCTAAACTTTATGCGTGGGAGAGCTTTAATCCATTCTAATTGGAAGCCTGTCGACTCCCGCCGGGCTCCTTCGTAATTCTTATCTGGCAATATTTCGTAGTCGATGCAACATAGATGAGGCTGTCCGAGCCACCTGAGCTACCAAAGGGAATACCTGCCAATAGCGGTGTTAGGAATTTGGCGGCCCACAGGATAGCCAACGGGTCGGGGTCCCACGTAGGGCTGCTAACTACTTATAGAATAGGCAGGATTTGAAATCTGCTCAAATTCCCTCGTGCCGTGGCGTTCTTACATGGACCCGGGCTGATCCGTCCACTGTCTGCCCCAGATATTGCCATGCCGCTTGTTACATGCACCCCCTCTAAGGTTTGCCAAGTTTGATTTACACGCTAAATAATCAAAATCCAGGCAGTTAGTTAACTCTTCGAGCTTGTGTCAGCGTGTTTATCAATAATTAACTCAATCTTTCGCATGTTCCTGTTCCAGTACCGTCGCAGGGTCTGCAAGTAGGTTACGTAGACATTAGTCTAGATGAAGACTAATAGGTATGTCATCATATTTTCAACACAAGGGACATTCCGGGACGTGGGGGCGTCTGCCTTTGCAATCTGCTCATGTGCATTTGCTATGTTGCCCAACACGGCCAGGCTTGATGTTAGGTGTCGCTCGTGTCAGACACGATATCCTCATTTATTGTAGTTGAGTGTTCAACAGGCGTTTATTATTTTCTACCTATGGAGAAAATACATTTTTTATTACCACCTAGATAGAACCAAAAATTGTCAGCAAGCAAGCAAAGTATGATCGAACTGGATCGTCGACTTACGAAAAGACCTCAGAATGCAGGTATACCTCACGCGCCCCAGGCTTTGAGCTCAAAATTCTGAGCTGAGCTGCTGCAGCCTCATCTTGGACCGTTTTCAATACTTCTTTAGGCCCACAAACCGCGATGCCAACTGAAACCCCTGATTGGAAGGTTGCTTCCCTGACAATAGTCGCAATATTCGGACGACCTGACAGGACGTTGATGGGTAGGCTTTCGACATCATGCGTTTTAGCTACTTCCAGGTTCTCGCTAAGCTTCTCGGCGGACCCTTCAGGATCTTCAGATGCACTATGACTCTTAGGTCTAGAGTTGCTTGTCTGATACACGGAGATCAGAATGTTCTCGGGGAAAGTTTCAATGCCGTTCTCGTCTAGATATTCTCGTAGCGCCTCCCCATACCATCGGACTAATTGCGTATCCCTCGTTGCGATGACTATGTGAATCGTTTTGGAAGGCCTCTCGCTCTGGGCGCTCGCTTGCTGGACTGAGCGCAGGAGCGCCTCCATTGCAAAAGGGAGTGAAAGGCCGGCGCCAGCGCCGCAGGCTATGATGAGGCTGTGATCATAGGTACCGAGCGGTTTTCCTTTAACACCTCCATAAGGCCCATCGATCAGAACGGGCACACTGAAACCCGGCTGTTGTATCGCAGTCTTCGCTAGGCGGCCTGTCAACCCGCCCCTAGGCTGCACGTAGAAGGTAAGTTTCGAATTTCCTGTGCTGGCTTTTCTAACAGGTATGCTACAAATCGTGAAGGGGTGGGCTGTTAAGGCGTGTAAGCCTAGATGTACGAATCGAAGGAACACGTGCTGTCCTGGCTTCCAGTAAGTGTCGACGGGGATTGTCACCTTCACGGCGAGATCGGAGACCATGACAAAGCTCGCGCGATGTGATAACCCATATTCGAAATAGGTTCGGATCTGCCCGTAGAGGAAGGAAAGCGTGTAAAGCACGCCAGTCGCAATGAAATAATCCCTGTGAAATAGTTAGTTCTCTATGTCTAGTAGACGGGAGGGATAGATCAACCAAGAGCTTAATCGGAAGTCACAATGGAAAAAGAAGAACAAGACGAAGACCAATGCTGCAAGATAATGCGTAGCCTTGAAGAATTCGTAGTACCGGTTACTGTTTCCACGTAAGCCGCAACTCCAGAACGACAGTTCGGCCGATGAACTGACCGAATGAAGGGGAGGGAGAAGACTTGAAGGTAAGCCTGCGCGATCAGCGCGACAACTCCAGTCCAGTATACGACGCTCATGTTCCATTGTGCAACCATATCCCCTTTCCAAATATGGAAAACAATAAACGGAAAGGTATGAACAAGAGCTAGGGCGAACATTGCCCACCCCACCCAATTATGAAATACGATTAAACGCTCGTGGGAGACGCCCGTCAATGAAGCAATCATATTCGCCTTGGTTGATAGTATGAGCATAAACGGCATACACCCCAATGCCATCCAACCTGTCCTAGTCGCAATAGGAGGCGAGCTGCCATAGTTAAGTGTTCGAGTATTTGGCCAATAATATGGTTGAGGTCCCAATGTCATTGCTACAGAATAACCATATTAGTGTGTACGCTCAAAGATAAATGGTGGTCGTCGTGAGTCTAAGTCTGTGTGGCCTACCCAAGAAGAACACGGCACCGATGGCTAACAAGAGACAGATTCCTAAGGATGGAGTATGCCACCGCACAGCGGTCACATAGTAGCGACGATAGGACAGAAAGCGTGCGCCGCCCACGAGCTTCTGCCACCAAGTCCTGTTTCGAAGCGACGTAGGAGCAAGTCGCAGAGTCCAGAATCCGAGGAGACACAGAGCAATGACCGCAATGAAGAAATACACCGTCGGTAAGGCGAAGACATGATCTGCTTCGTACCTGAAAACTCAACTTAATTCATTTCCATCCGGTGCAGAAATGGGTTCAAAGAACACGTACCAGTATCGCCAGTAACCGCCGCGATAGGCACATTGCTCCGGAGTTAGCTTGCAAGTGTCTTCCCGAGACGAATGAAGCATCACCGGCTCGTCGAGCCACGGCGTTCCTTCCATGTCCATGTGATCCATCTTTTCCGATTGCACAGCAGTTGTGTGGAACTAGATATAAAAAGAGGGACGAATTTTCAAGGATAAGAATTTCTTCACTCTCTTAGACTCGTGCATCGGGATTCAGCACTCACTCGTGTGCACCGGGCGTTGAGGGGACGTGTTCAATGATATAAAGAGCAGGAAGGAAATGGACGGATTTGTGGTTTCTAAGGTTTCCACGCTGCTGCCGAGCGAGGGTCCGAAGTCGATAGGCATTGTGAGCAAGTTTTGGCTTATAGCCTGAACACTTAGGTTGGTTGTCTAATAGGGTAGGCTCCAGCACAACACCACCACCAATCAGAACAGATCTATGTGTAATTTTTCCAATGGATCACATCGGCTGATCAGTTCACTAACGTTTGGACCACATGGAAGATTATTATTATTATTATGACACCAACGGCGACTTCTAGGTAGCAAGTTGGAAATGTGAGAGAATGAAGGGGGTGGGCGTATCATCCAGCCATCCTTGCAATAGGAGGTTGCAAGGATGTTGGCGCCGGGGCGTCGTTCTTTTCTGCAATGTCCATACTGGGTTAGTATGTATGTACAGCATTCCCCAGCATAACTAACCCCTGGCCCCCTTCCGAGAACCAGCAACCTGGATGCAGATTTATTCAAGTACACACATTATGTAACTTGCTCATCCCGCCGATCCGAGCCTTATTGCTATTTTCGTAATTATATTATTTTCTCTGCAGTCAATATTTCAGTCCTACACACCAGAGTTTAGGTATTTGAGTTATACACACGCTACTCATTTGGCTAAGATATTTGTACTTTACATCACCTAGGTAAGTACAAATCAGATCAGCTAATGTCTCGGAGGTTAGAAGGTAATAGAAGAGTCGTGTATTCAAGAGAAGATTGATAATTCATGAAGTTATGCAGACAGGCCAAAGCTATGGATACCTAGAACCAGTCTATATTGCGGGAAAATCGATCAGTTGTCCGTAGGGCACACGTCCGGCAAGTCGTTCTACGCAACTCTCTCTATCTAATGCAAAGCGTGTTAGGAGACATCTTTTGCATTCCTATATATTATTGGGTGGGAAGCACGTTCAACAGAAAACGTTGCGGAAGTCGGTTGACCTCGATGTTACGGATGTCGATTAACTAGGTATTAATATCCCTAAGGAAGTACATAGGCTAGATTAATAAGCAGGCTGCCTGACGACCACACAGATGTAAACCTTCGGGGAAGCTCGAGAAAAACAAGAGGCAGTCGGGGCCCGGAATAACAAAAATACATCGCCTATCTATTAACCACCCGCCTAACATACACAGGGAACGCCAATCGCTTCTCTCAGTTCCTTCACTCGGCTCATCTCGGTCACCCATCATATCGCCAAGGGAAGCAGTATTTGCTCTAGGGGGGGAGGGTATATTCCTCCCAATTGTCTAATTTTCCTTCCTTTATTTTCGTTATTAAATTATTTTAGTTTAAGTTAGGAAGCCTAGTCAATGTCGGACATGCCTGCGAGTTTTCCTATAGACTGCCTACTGCAGGGAGCCGCGAAATCAATTCTGATAAAGAATTAGGAATATTTCAATAATTTCTCTGTTAAATAAGCAGGTTTAGTAAATCCGGAAATTCGTAATATAAATTATATAAGACAGTAATCCCTAACAGTGATCTTGCATAGCAGTACAGCAGTACAGCAACCCCTGAGGACCCAGCCTCTAGTCTTTAAACATCTCGTCAGGGATAAACCGCTAGATTTAGATATCAGAGTTGTGATCAGTTTATAAGCTAAGCAACGGCTGGAATTATCAACGCAATGCTCAGGTTGAGTCACACGTATTTAGCACCTTAACTCGCTCGATATTCTATTTCTTAAGAAGAAACAGAGGGGATTACTAATCGTTCTCGATGGTTTAAGAAATTTCAAAAAATCAGCATACATGGTGATGCTAATCGAGATGATGGAGTTCTTTCATTCTGGTTGCTGGCATTTCTAAACACGACACATGAGCTGTCGCCGTCATGGCTAGTATTCCGATTTCTAGAAATTATAAATAAGCTCACCCTTATTTTGAATATTATAACTGTCGGAGCAAGAATATGAATCGCCACTCTAGGCCTTAGTTCTACATATTCAACGGCTGTATCTAATGAATATCTAACTCGAATCCAAACGGTTAATTTTACGGAGTTCCTTGTTATTTTTACGGTGATCTACCTACGTTAACCAACAACAATTTAACTAATAGCACGGATATCGCGACCCAAAGTTTGGTCCATAGTAAAGTTAAGGACAACTGGCATCAGCTGCTTATGCCGCCTGGCTGGCCTTGGCGGCAGCACACATCTCATTAACGCCCCACAGACTAGTCCATATTAGGGACTTATGAAAGATATAGTGTATGTATTGACCACTAAATGTGCTGGAATTTTAGGGCCTTCTGTTGTGTACTGTCCAGCTGCTAATTACCCTTATAATTGACGGGGGTGCCATCAGCTGTCAGCCAATTTAGTATGGACAAAACTTTCGGTAGCGATATCCGTACAGTCATTTTAGCCAACTCCGAGAAATAACTGTTTCGGACCCGAATGGTCTCTAGGGCTTTGAATATAATCTCTTGGTTTCCACTAGATAAATAAATTGCCTTGCTATAAGCTCGATATGACGATCATCAAGTGACTAAGATATGATATAGTTTTCTAGCTGTCTGAACCACCCTCCGCATTGGGCCCGTATTTGCAGGCGGCACCTAACAGTCGATAAGCAATCTTAGCTGAAAGGTTCATTGTCAATTTATAGGACAAGTCGGTGCCTCAGCATCGGATGCACCCTATAAAGATCACTTGTTAGCTAGCCAACTTTCGTCTCTCTATATTAACACGATATCCGGTGCCCGTTTGTTTGGTAGGTTTCGTGGCATGGCCTATTTTCTTACGCAACCTTATTTTCTCGGGTAAGAAATTAGACTTAGAATACTCCCACTATGGCACTCTATTCAGCCTCAAGCAATACGTTATATAGTTATTGTGATTCTCCTTTAGGTTGTCGGCCCCGAGGCTGGCGAACATATCTGGTCGTTTATTCAGACATCAAATAGAGCTTGACGCCCTTCCCTCATACGTATGTGTTAACTTATATACAACCGACCATAACCACGTCTTTCGCGATACTATGGATGTATTATTTTGTATTAGTTTCAATAACATCCGGGGATAAATGACCAGAAATTATAATTGAACATGATATCCATTAGTTTCCTTTGGGCGTAATCACTAATAGGTCTCCTTCATGGAATCGCTCTTGATTTAAGTTTTCATTTGTGACGCGCAAAGGTTACGGTGGCGCGTGTAAACTCAAACAATCCATTAACACACCCGACAGTTCACATCATGAACCCTAAATTCTGATTACGAGGAACATGGCGGTTCGACCAGACTACAAAAGGCCCATGTCCCCTCCTCAACAATACAGGGACAACCATATATGCATCGTACCTAATATTGCCGGGCCATTATCGATCTCGCTATCTTTGACTCCATCTGCCATCACATAAAGATTCATCGAAAAAGACAATACTCACACACCCATTTTATCGGTAAGATGCATGGCCACTACGTCCCAGCTTTGCAACGCGGCCCTCCATCTAGCTGTTGCTCGACACGAGGCACCGTAACCAGTACATGTGGTACCGTTTCCGAAGCACCCAGGACACAGCCTCAAGAGTTGAAACCATGGCAGAAGCGGTGGAACAGGGAGTGGCTTGCCGAAGCGGTGATACCCGACCTGCGCTGGCAAATGAACCACCGCGAACGGCACCCTGAAGACATGGACGGCGCAGAGATCAAGTACTGCAGAGACAGATCTGAGGAGCTGATAGCGCAGATGGAAAACATGCAGCCCGGCGTCGATAAGAAGGGCCGTTCACGCCGCTGGCGACGGGCCTGCCATCGCATCTTCGGCTCCCTCGGTGACCTGAAGGTCCGGTACGACGACTTCAAGCAGTGGCGACAGGAGCGCCGGGACGAAGCGGAGATGTGGCGGGTCAGGGCCGTGATGGAGGACCGGGGGGACAACCCGATGTGGAAGGCGGAGATGGTGTTCAAGATCCAACCGGAGCTCTACGGCCGGTTGGCGGACAGCTGGTTCGAGTTTCCTTCCCCCGACAATATCAAGTGGCTTTGGGTCACAGATCCCGACGGATACCGGCAACTGCGAGGGCGAGCGGCGGAGCATTGGGGACCGCAGAAGCGGGCGGATCATTGCCTCCCTTTCCGCCAGAACGAGGGTGGTGTCGTACAAAGCAGCAGTTATTGGGGTTTCTGGAGCAATTTCCCCGATCCGACGATTTCTTAAGAAATTCCCGGCATCCCGTCCCGCTGCTTTTCAGCCGACGAAATCGGGACAACCATCGAGGCCGCTGGGCCGATAGCGACACCTTTCTTTTACCTACTTGAATTGCTTATATAGACCGAGGCAGCGGACCCGTGCATCAAGAGCGATGAAAGAAACTAGCAAGCAGTAATATCTCAAATGACTGCAAATGTTTATGCGTATATGTATGGCTTCTTAAATACAACGAATGCACTAGCCTTTTCTATTCTAGAGAACTTTTCAGCCCCCAAGATAGCAATAGGTAGTTTATTGACTAAAGTTTGGATAGGATAACTCCTCGTGCCTGTGCCTTACTTCTTTGACCTAGAATATATATAGACCAATCCACCGCCGATGCTTGAGCGTTGTAGAAATTTCTTCACATCTACAGTCATTACTTGAAATCAATTTTTGCCGAGCTTTTAGGTATAGTTTGGTACTTGAGACTGAAGAGTTTGGTGCAGGGAGAATCGTCACACCGGTATGGATGGTCATATATGCTGCAACTTGGTTCTTTGCCACTATCAATAATTATTATATACCATGGCGTCCTCTTGCCTTTCTATAAGAGCGAGGCATTTAGCACTACGCCGCCACAAAGCAGCGAGCCAAGCCATGTCGAGATGGTAAACATGGCATCAGGCACGTTTCGGACATCCACATGCCTGTATGCCACAATATTATCAATGATCTCATAGTAAATTTTGTATTTATACACTTAGTTCTCATATATTTTACGCAAGAAGCCAGTCGATTATCCTAACTGACTGAGAATGAGCCACAACACCGATGTTGATTTGTTGGGTTTCTCGCATGACTATCTCATAAAGTGTGAGTATCAAGTTAGCCCAAGGTATAGACCTCGCTGTCTTAATGATACATGTGCATTTAAAGGCATTCAATCAGTCTGCGAGGCTCTTTGGATAGAAACCATGCTCTTGCCTAGAATATCGAAATATCGAAAAGGGTTAGGCATAAATGTGTCTAAAGGTAAAAAGAAAAAGAAAAGGGTGGCGCCAGAGCACTCCAGAATTGCTCTAGGATAACTAAAGCCACATCATATGCTTCCGATCGTTCCCGGAGTTACGCAGATGAGACATCAGGCCCAGACGAGAGTGAGGCTGAAGGCGATTACATGGGCTCTGGTGCTCTGGTGAAACCCTCCCATATCACGCCGTCTGTCCTACGTCCCAAACGTCAAATCGCAGAAAAGTAAATCAAGCAAGCATTCTAAACTCCATGCTAGATGACTTCTTTACAGCAAGGATCTCACCAAGACTAGAAGGGTGAATGGTACAGTGATACGGAAAGGTAGCCGCAGCAAAACAGACACGCAAAAAAATAGCAACGATCTGAGACATATAAACCCTAAAGGGTAACATAATAAAATATTAACAACAAAAGAAAGAAATAGTCTAATACACCAAAAAATTGTCCCCCCTAATGTGACCACCCACACACGTCTACGTCAGGAGTGTACGCCATATAGGAGCACGTTTTCGTTAAGTTGGCATGGACATGGCACGATGGCCGAGCTGGCTCGCCGCGGGAATCGAACCCGCTGCGTTGAGATACTTGGTACCTCGTCTGTGTTTGAAGACAGGCAACAAACCAACTCGACCATTGGGGGACTGCTTGTTAGGAAGTGCAGTTGCTACTTTGCCATATGTACCTACCTCAGGCTCCTCGGGCAACCACACGTCATGAACTGGTGGTACCTAGGTACCGGCAAACAAACTGGGAGTCAGATGTACATGATGTAAGTACCCCGAGCAACACGGACCATACATATCGAGATAATTCGAGCTTTGATTTCCTTTTATAAGATACGCGTGAAGGCATTTGAATTCAATAACTGAAGGAGCAGGTGGTCTAAGCTGGTGTGCTCCTCGATAGGGCCGTTGCCCAAGGCCTACGAATAGCGCCTTCTAGCGACGATATAACCTGCGACCAGCTTGGCCAGATACAACATACTGGGGTCTCAATATCGACCCAATTTCAGATATCGCGCCGTTTCTTTTATAGGGTTCGCCTGCGAAATAGGGGTGCGGGGATGCCGCTCAGGGGGAAAACGGCAAGATAGTATGTACTCAACGTTACTATATTTATAAGAAAGCTACACTGCGAACGGTTCAAGACGCATACATACTCTGACGGTCCTGGCGTGTTATATAACATCCAAGAACAGATTATGAAGGAACGTACGAAAAATATACATCCCCTAAGTCACGCCAGCCTGATAAAACATATAGACATCCATAGCTGGCACCTCCCTCCCTTTATCACCCAAGCTAGAGTACCATTGATATGATGAATAGTTACGCAGCAAAAGCAGCGCCGTTAACTGAGGAAACCTAAATACCCAGAAATAACATGTAAATGACCTCCCTTCTACACACAAATAAGCCCGGGTATTACTCCGTCCTCTGCTGTGGAGCCGTATAGGTAGTGAATGGATAAGGGGCCGGAGGCAATAGTCACTCGACGCGGAGATGCTAAGAAGTGATCTATGTCAGCTTGGAGACTGCATGAAAATAGCCATGGAAAAACTGATGCAAGACGATACTGTTTTCGTTGTGTTGCAAAATACACACGGGAGTATGGTTCTCCCTCATGAGTATTTTACCAGGCATTCTTGAGCCATGGAACATGGGCGTTAATCTATATGCAGTCAGTGCGATATACTCCCTAGCATCACCATTCCGCACGTTTCCCCTCAAGTCACAGCAGGGAGCTAGATACCATAATAATTTGAGGAAAAAACAATATTCCAAATGTCCATTTGTGGGTATGCGAGTACATGAACTTCCCCATGTCCCCTTTCCGAGTCCAAAAAACGCCGGTGCGATGCTGGTATCGACCCCTTAGCCCAATACATGCTTTCCTCGTGTCATTTGAGTCCAAACCCTTCGCTCTCATTAACCGCCCGCCATAGGGTCTCCTCCAGCCTCGCTCGGGAGCGGCAGCGGTACAAAGATAAGATATTAAAGCAAGTCCTTGCCGAAGGGTATCTCCCTTCATCGTCCCCTAGGCAATTAATCCTGATCACGAGAGACGCTGCTCCCATAGCAGGGATACGGTCACTTCCAGTAATGAAAGACAGAAGCCGACGTTGGTGTAGAGGCGCTGCCCGTTGAAACGTGTCCCAGAACCATTGCACGGTCGGTTCGATTTCAGGTTTCACAGACTTTGGCCAGCCGGTATAAACCGCAGAACCTCGAAGCGAGGCAACGTCTAATAGTTCATCAGATCCGCGAATGAGGAGCTCAATTTCCTCTGGCCTGAAGAGTGTCAATGCGTTCCCAGCGCAGACGGTGAAAAAGCCGCGCTTGAAGGGCTCGAATTGGCGCGTGACAGCCGCATCAAGTAAGTATCTCACGTAAAGGTCGACATAGTCTCGTCGGTTAGCGTTGGTAACCATTTTGGTCTCACCTCCTGGACAAAGAGGCACTCGAACTCTAGTGCCATACTTCTCAACTTCGATGACGAAGTCAAGGCAGAATGTAGACTGGACATCGCCATCAAACTCTAACAGTTGGCGAAGTCCCCTTGCTAACATTGGACGAAACTCTGCCAAATCATCCAAGGTATAATTCATAGCTGGGCGTGAGTGAGCAGGCGCGCCAGCAGCGGGAGGGGGTGCAGAAGCAAGAAGTTTTCGGAAGGCAAACGGAGGGAACGCAACGTCCAGTATCGTCGAGTTATATATGGCGAGGCCAAGTAATACCCCAACAAGGAAATACTGATCTGACGTTTCAAAGGTATTCGGGTTGAAGTAGCAAAATTGCGAGTCCTCATCATAAACGAATAGACCTAAAACAATTAGTCATGACTCCGGAGAAAAAGATGTCTGCGCATACCATGGTCCGGGTTGAATACCTCCCTCACTAAAAGAAGAAACCATTCCTTGCGAAGACCTCCCCCATCGACACCCTCCTCTCCTTGGAATTCAATACGCAAGCCCTTCTTTATATCCTCGCTACCACTACCGACAACTTCACTCACTTGCTTGAGACTGTCTTCCACCAAACATTCTCGACGTATGTGAAGAACGAGGTACTGTGCATAGTTCTTATGCGTCAATATGCTATCAAAGAAAGCCTCCCTTGCTTTACCTGCCATCTGGCGTTTGGCATCGAATTCTAGAATCTGAATCTTCGCCCAAATGCTGAGGAAAAAAGGGTATTGGCAGAAGGCAAATTTAGTTCGCTTCGATTCCCACATTTCGAAGTCGGCTTTGAAATCCTGGCAATCTACCAAAGTGTTGTAGAAGTCACTTGTTGATAGCAGGTGACCGTGGCTACCGTTACGTCGAGTGTGTGTCAAGTTATTTGCAGCGAATATCAGGGCCATGACTCTCGCTGCAGCTTTGATCTGCCAATCGTCCGTATATGCCGCACGGTTGGGTTCGGGGGGTTGCTGTTGTTTCTTGGATGATTTTGAGGCCTCCAGAGCAGCGTGCAATGTTGCTGGTGTGGCACCAGTACGTGTGTTAGGAATCTGGGGGATCAGGCCACCCGTCACATCCACCTGGGGCTCTAGTTTCTTTTCGCTTTGACGATTCAGCCGATAAGTGACGAAGCTACCAACAAGATCCTTTATTTGAAGGAAGAGATGCTCGGGTAGTCTAGAGAGCCATGCGACTAGATGGTGATGACACTGTTCGGATGAGTTCGCCAAAAGACCAAGAATCCGCTTGACGATGCCAGAATGCCGTCCCAAGGAAGACCTAGCGTGGTATTCAGGGTCCCGTTCTGAGGCTGTGCCCTTGCCTTTGCTCAAATAATGATATTGGCCAACATACGTTTTGCATCCAGAGATGAGAAGCGGATTGGCTAACATCAAGAGCAAAAAGCGCACATCCTGGGGTTCTGCCATTAATCTGCCAGGCCGCTTTAGAAGCATTTCTGTACATTTCAGCAGGACTCTCTGCAAGTGTTCCTGGGCCGCAAGAAGTACTGCTTCCAATTGCCGTAACCTCGCATCTGACAGCTGTTGAGACGGATCAAGCTGCAACATTTCTTCGTAAATATCCGGCCAAGACTCGGCTGTATTAATTATCGCATGATACCATTCCATAGCTTCACCCCAGTCAATTCGTGGCGATTTAGGCGTCACAATCGAAGGGGCGTTGTCGTTTCGTCGGGACGTGCTTCTAGTTGGCGGGACATCTTCTTGACCACCAGTCCACCATGCGCCGTTCTCGGCAAAGTTGCCCAGAAGAAGCAACTTAGGATCGAGTTCGGAGATAGGCCCATCATCTTGAACCGGCTCCCTTCTACTTTCCGTAGCCCGCCTCTTCGAGGATTCGGCAGGCATTCTCGAGCTAATACTTACACGTCGAGTTACAAAGGAATGGTTTATACATGGTTGAGTCCCGAAGCATGAAATAAGATAGTCTTCTAATTTCTTGAATATCCTCTTAGGTTCCGACTCCGGAGGCTTGATATTTGCGGTTGTGCTGTTTTCACCTGTTTGAGCCGTAAGCGGAAACGTGGAACTCCTGATGTCGGGATAAGATGTTGAATAGGACCTCGCTCCATTATTTAGAGGATTTGGTTCGAGACCAAGATCAGCGAACTCGTCTAGTACGGCATTACAGATATAGGTCGGCGGGGTGGCACTGGAGGACGGCGAAGTGTCTTGTTTACTTGGCGACTCCCGTTGCCCAAGGTACTCGTCCGGCGGCTTAGATGACGATTGCAAGGACCAGGCTTCGGGGCGCTCTCGATCCGATCGTGTCGACATCCAAGAATGTAACGAGGAACGCAGGCATTGCTTGATTAGAGCCTTGGTGTAGTTAAGGGATATTGAATCTGCCAGGGTAATGAGTATACAGCTCATCTTTAATTAACGGTGGAACATACGAGGCGGGGGAGGCCGTGAAGGATTGGGTTTGCTCTCCTGAGATGGCACGGCGCCTCGAGTCACTGAGGGTTGTGTTCCAGTATGGCCAGCAACAGAATCGTACGGCTTCAGATCGTTGATGGTCAAGCAGATGGTGCATCGGAAGACTTGAAGGTCCCTCGGCCAGCGAACTAGGCCGGCACAGGTCATACAATTTCCTGTCGCAAAATCCACCGGCCCACGCGGCATCCTCCTAGGAGTCGCTGTCTGGGGCAAACTCGGCAATGGTTTGGACTTAAGAGGATCGTCATCGACGAACGCCTCGTTGCTAGGTCCGGCATTCTTCTTTTTCTTGCTCGAGAATAACGAGGGAAATGGGTTGCTCATTGAGCGAGAGTGTTGGCCAGGTCGCTTGGGCTTCGAGATGGCAAAATCGTCGTCGTCGGAACTGGTCTCGACCTGAACTGGTTGATTTCTATAGACGTCGAAGTCGGGAAGTCTCGGGTTGGGTCTCGGTGGACGGGATAAATCGTTCATAGGTTGGTCGCGAAGCGCAAAGTCACGATGGCCGTAAGAAGGCCGGCTGGGACGGGAGGACATTGTGCTTGGTAAATTGGTGGTAGTGGAAGCTGTAGAAGCTCACTGGCAGGAACGAACAACTATCTCTGCATCGGTGCAGGAACTCTACCGAGATCTGGATAGATACCTCCTAAGGACCTGGGCTGGTAGAGTCGAGAAAGTAGGGGTTGTTGTCGAACTGGAATGGTTTGGACGGCGGTACCTGCAATGCCTACCCGAGTCTTGGAGCTGACGTATCAGGCACCGTCACGAAACCTCGGCGCTAACTACCGGTATCGAGACGAACGGGAAATGGGTGGTCAGTCATGTAGGATCGTTGTTAGAGACGTAGATGTCAAAAGTCATTGCAAATGTTTAGAACGGTAGGTATCTCATCTCGTGGATAGACTAGAATGGGTCGAGCGGACAGAAGAGCAAGTTGAAGAAAGAAAGGTTTCGTAACCTACGTACTTAGAGGTACATATCGTCTTGGAAATTGGCACGTTGGGAGGTCCAATGTTGAAAGAATTAGCGAATCATAGCACTTGCCGTTCCCCGAAGTCCCCCTCCCCTCCCCTACCAAGAAATGTCAAAATGTCAAAGTCCTTGTACATATGTACCTCCCCCCAATCCAGGTACTTCCCAGCAGCCCAGTGCCATCTTGCCGTCTTGTCCTCCCCCACAAGCGCAAGGCCCCACATTGAAACAAGGGGTCTCTGACTCTGCCTGTCTGCACCTGTGTGTTTGTAGGGTGTTTCACCTGCTGGATTTGTATCTTCGCAGCTTCGTCTAGTACCTAATTACCTGGGTAGTTAATTGCATTTGTGGAAGGACCCATCAGACCCGTTGTGAGATGGGGTGACAGTAATGCTTTAATGGGTGATGATGACATTGGCTTATCATATCAGTAATTCGTCATTCTGCCTGCGTTCGTGTGCAAACTTACTATTATTAAGTAGGTATGTACCTAGGCAAACCAGACCGCCACCTCGTCTGTCTATTTAAAATAGATTTACACCCTCTCTTAGTACATATCGAGGCATCGAGTTCCCAAGATAGATTTAGCCCATCAGCCTATTGCCTGACCGCCACATACACCTACTACGACTACTAGTATGTATTACATAGGCCATGCAGCAGACTGACTGTCATGGAGTTAAGAGATAGTTTCAAGCAAGTATCTACCCGTTTTCTCAAGGCTCCGCCATCACGGCAAACATATTTTTCCATCTCAATCAGACCACCGATGCTTGAAAAGTAAGCCGAAATCTGAGAGACAAACAACTTAGCGTCTCTTCTTCCTGCAATCCGCGGATACCGACTCACCATAATATACATGTATAACAACCCAACACTAATCAACCACCGAGGAGAGTCCAGGAAACGACCAGTCAAAATCCCGACCTTCATGCGCTAAACAGCTCTCACTATTTAGGACAATTTGCAATACACTCGTCTTTAAACAATACTGTATCTCCAATATAGTACCTGAATTCCGTGTCTGTTCAGACCTCAGTTGAGAGGTTGAACAAAAACAGGATATACGCAATCATATCGCCTAGCGTCTCTGCCAAGATAAGTTGATGTGTTAACACGAGAGTTGACGTATCATCAAATGAGTGGAGTCCCTACCACAGCAATCGTCCCGGCAGAAATTATAGGCTCAGTTGGTTTATCTTGTTTAAATCGACCTTCTATATACAGCTTTAGAAACTCAACCTCTGCAGTTGGGTCTTCTCGAATCCCGAGTATTATCAGCGCTGTCCTCGACGTGCTACATAGCCTAGTTCATGACACCTTTCCTGGTAGGAGCCATAAACAAAAATATTATAATCCATAATCTGTACCTAGTAGCAGTCCAGAACTTCAAAAAGTCTGGTTTGAGGACACCTTGTACGACAGCCCTTCCGCGTTTCGCGCTTGGGCATACATATTGTCGTCAACCGAAGCTTCCGCACCCTTCCTTCTCTAATCAAAGGTTGCGGATACGGGAGAACTTTTCGAATAATGAGAAGCGATCTTCACTAATAATGACGATTTATCCCTGACTCCTTGCTATATTCGACGTTAACCTAAAGTTTGATCATGAGGCAATGTCTTCAAAGTCAAGCGGCAAGCTAAGATGTTATAACTGAGGAAATAGTTATCACGCCATTCACTTAATAAGCTACTCACCCAGCTGAGTGTACAATATTACTGACCGGGACCTAAAAGACGTCTTTACCGAAACTGAATGCCCGGCTGGAAGCATACAGGGCAAGCAGATTGCAAATGCGGGAAAGCAAGCGGGTCAAAGATTAACTAAGATACCGCGATTACAGCGGCACTCTCGAGTATCATATAATTTAGCTATTTTTGACATGACCGAGTTGGATTTAGGACATAAAGCTTGATAATATCATTCCTTCCCCAAGCTTAAACTTCTATAGCCATATAACTAGTATCGTTATTGTCATGAAGCTATTAATTACTGTAATATCATTATAATCTCTAGAAGTTATGGCAGTGGTAGTTCATCCTACCTAGCAGGTAATATCGTACCTAGAGCCAAGATATATGACTTATACACGCCAGGGAGGCAATCATGAGCTTAGAACTATCCAACCTCAGTAAATCATGCCAAAATTATAGAATTGAGTTACAAGGATGCACAAGTTCGGTACAAGGTATCGTTATTGATTTTGATAAATCGAGGTTTTCTTCCTAGCACGAAGAGAAGCCCTCACGACTTGAAACGTCATTGTGTCATCCGCGTATGAATGAGGGTACATATAATAGAGGAAGATTGCTAACTTGCTTCAATATAGTTAATAAAAAAATTAAAAAGACTGTTAGCTATACGAGTGGCCTGTAATCGAAGTATACACAGTTCGCAATCTACCAACCCAAGATTTCTACTATACAAGCTAGCATTAACCAAACATAGGCTCGGTCGGCGCCGAACAAACCGTGTCTCGAGACATGGAGGAGCTCATTACCAGCGAGAATAATGCTTCCCACTCAGTCCAAGGGCACAAGGCCAACCTCCTGAATCCTAGGGATATAGTCACATAACCTGCCTCCCCCCCCCCCCCCCCCCCCCCCCCTTTTTTTTTTGTTGCCGTCCAAGGCTAACGCTAGTAGACACAAAGGGAGGGATCCAAGGAGAACAGCTATAAGCACATCGAGGAGATGGGCGGCGAGGCCGCACACTATGGCAACCAAGACAAGCCGCGCAGCAACAATGCCGCGGAGGAACTCGAATACAGCCGAGCAATGGCTGTCAAGTAAGGAGCTTTTATTTTCGATGAAAGTATGTCCATCCATAATGAACAAGACTCTTTCTAGAATTTGAGGCTTTGGGGATGTTGGAGTTCGAACGGCTCACTTGAGCCTATATTCTTAAGCTTGCTGAGGCTGCGCCGTCTGTCTAATAGATTGTATATAATTTCTAACAGTTTAGTCCCTGGTTAGTAATGGTCCGATATATCGATGCTAAACGATATAAAAAGAGATACATTATATGTTGTCTAAGTATATGCTGTGCAATAAGTCTTCCAAGGCTGGCAAACAACCAAGGTATCTAACATAACTCGCAAATGGCGTAAGGTAACTTGAGCTATAGTTGTGAACATAATGATACTAAATTAGAATTCACAAATCCCATTTAGGATTATTCCTTAGAAGCTTCCCTCCAAAAGTTCTATATTTTCTCATCGCATAGACCCAGGAAACTGCTTTGCGGTTGTGAGATCCGCTGTACGAGATACTTAGAACATCCGCAGTAATCCTTTCATGATGCCTAAGGTGGTCCCCTCCCTCAGTTGTGAGAATGGACAAATTCCACATAGCTTTACACTTGAGGACATGCATAATGTCTTTGCCTTACAGCTACGGCGTAAGATGCTCTTGCACGTCGAGCGCCGATAAGCAACCTTGCGCCCGTGCCTTTTTATACTAGCTCTGTGATTTTTCTCGTTTATTTGCCCTAACACTGTATTTTTTTTCACCTCGCAAATATGCCTAATTCCTTATCTAACTACCGGTATAGGTTTGTTACGTCTCGTGAAGAGTCCCGCTAACCGAAGACCGGTGCCATCGCTCGTAAGCACATACACATTATACTTGCGGCGCTCGCTTATCGCGAAAAAGGTACTGTTCGGTAAGGACGGACTAAACATGATAGATGGTAGAGGCTTAATAAATAGAGACAAGAGCAAGGAGACATTTGCAATTTTTTACGAACGGTGGCCGAATATCATCTGCCGAAATGCTCTTAGCTACCTACATACACGTGGACCTCAAGCGCGTTGCGCAATGTTGTAACACCTAGGCACTTAACCACTACAAGATACCGAGGCGAAACCATCACATTAAGCATCGGCTGAATAAGGCGAGGCCCTCTCGCCTTTTCTTGTGGTACTTCGTGTGCGCGCTTCATCTTGAATGCATTTTCAGCTCAAATATGCGTTGATGATGTTGGTACAACAATACATGCATGTATTTTCATTAGGTACTCCTCTCGGACTACAAGAATACTTTCTCTATCGGCTTCAGCCAGTACAGAACCGAGCAGATTGGAGCTCCTCTATCTCAAGCCAAAGCTCCCGCGGACCCCGAATGTTGCGGTGGAGGGAGCATTGCGTGGGCATTGCGTGAGCATCTGGATGCAATTGCCCACTGTAGGCCACCAATATTACTCCTTCTTTTCAATCTATGAGAAGAGGAGTTGTCGAAGCAACCTAAACGTGACCTTTGTCTTGCCTGCATGTAAGAATTCAGAGAGTACCTAGAGATATAACACGACTTGAAAGTTTGAGGCTCTGCCTAAAACTACTTAACAGCTTAAGTAGGTACCTTAGGTAGCATTGGTGAAGGGTGCAATTATGGAGATCTGAGTGCTAGCTGATTAAGGTGAGGTGCACAGACCATTCACTAGGATTTTGATGGACAAGAATATATGGGGCTGATGAACTGCACTAAGCCAGCTAGGTAGACTAAACTATCGACTAAACCATTCAGTATAGGTTACCTATTTTCGGTATCACCTGTTCTTAATGAACAATAGCCTGATCTAATACATTTCACACTCAACATAGGAGACTTTGGTTTCAACTTGACTGAGATAATCCTGCTGAGGTTGTCTTATCTTGGTAGCTTGACCGAGCAGGCAGCAGAGCAGGTATGTACTACTCAACCAAGTAGCCCAGCCCAGCCCAGTACTTTTACATGTGATAGCCCTACGTATATAAGTATTGGTTAAGCGGATTATTAGGTATCCATTCATAGAGGCACGATAGCTGTTATTGGGTGCCACACCATGATCTGCAACACTCAAGTCGGGTAATGATCTCGACCTGACCCCCTGTATGTCTCCTTCCAGGATTGGATCGACCCTATTTCGATCCTGTCCACCAATGATCAGCTGCTGCACACATGTATACCCAAATTTAACTACTGTCGTCATCTGCTACATGTAATTCAATCTTGAAATCGCTTTGTGAGCCCTTATGAAATGCACAGCAGCCATCCAGACATCCTATCACCGGCCTCCACGAAGCAACTCTTTATCCCCCATCGTGAACCGTGAAAAGGGCAGCAAATCCTGAATCCAATTTCTTGGAGATACACTGAAACAGTGTTCGACACTCGATAGTTAGAAATTAGCCCCGTATATCTACACTAGCACACGCATGAACGCGCATGACTGGAACCGGGCACGCGGCCATCGTCACTCAACTGACGCAACACCGCACACGGTTTGCCTCTAGTCCTCCCCATCTCACCAGGCAAACAAACAACAGCCTCCTCGGAATATCTGTATAAGATAATACCTACTGTAAGCACCCGCAGCCCACACCTCGTAAAGCATGGACTTCAGCTTCCAATCTCTCGTCCAGCAGCACACCAGCCAGATGGACGTCGCCTTTCAGAACATCGTGAGGTACATCCTCAGCCACAGCGAACTGAGCGTCTCCCTCATCCGCATCAGCAATGTCACCGAAGAGTATGTACACGTATAAAACCCCCTTATTTCCCTTCCCCCTTGCCCTTCTATATCGACCAACCTTCGGAGCATCCACCTATAGCAAACCCCCCCTCCCT
This sequence comes from Xylariaceae sp. FL0662B, assembly GCA_022376535.1. Classification (NCBI taxonomy): domain Eukaryota; kingdom Fungi; phylum Ascomycota; class Sordariomycetes; order Xylariales; family Xylariaceae; species Xylariaceae sp. FL0662B. The sequence goes on from JAJJKD010000060.1 coordinate 182,794, forward strand.
CTAACCCCCTCGCAGCTCCTTCAACGTCTCGATAGAGGCGCGCGCGACCAACACCGGGCCGGCCAAAGCGACCATAACGCCGATGACGATGGACCTGTGCGGGCCGGGTGGCTGCTTCGGGCAGGTGAAGCTGCCGCAGATCGTGACGACGTTCGGCGGGGCGCCGATCCGGGTGCACAACCAGCTAGTACTAATCACCGACGCGGCCGCGCTGCAGGCCTTCATCCGGCCCGTGATCTGCGCCGCGAGCGCGACGCTGTCCCTGCGCAACGGCCACACCACCGTCCTCTCCCTCGGCCTCGGCCCCAAGCCCATCACCTACGAGAAGGAGATCCCGATGTCCGGCATGTCCGGGCCCACCGTCCGCGTGCAGCGCGCCGCCGTCGGCTCCCCGCCGGGCGCCCTCGCCGTCACCATCCGCGTCATGAACCCGAGCCCCATGGAGCTCAGCTTCGGCACCTGTGGCTTCGAGATCCAGGACGGCGTCGGCCAGGTCTTGGCGGAGCTGAAGGGCCGTCTCGACATCCGCCGCGGCCACTTCGAGGCCACGCTCCAGGGAAACGTGGACAAGCGCGTCGCGGCCGCGGCCGCGCGGGGCCGGGGTCAGATGCAGATGCAGATGCGGCTTGTGGGCAAGCGGTGCGCGGGCGCCGGCTGGTGCGACGAGACGGTCAAGGGCATTGACGTGCCGCTTGAGAGCATGCAGCGGATATTCAAGGCACTGGGGATCGAGTGCGAAGATGAAGACGATGAAGAGCCGGAGGACGAGGTACTCGACGAGAAGAAGCAACAGTCGTCGAAGCGGGAGAGCTGGTGGAGTGCGAAGCTCTGGAAGACGTAGTTCGTTAGGACACCGTGACGGCGGGGGGCGAGAGAAAAGGAGGGGGGGGGACTTCGATGTCCTTGTATTTCGGTCAGTAAAGACGGATTCGGCCCGCATGATAGAAACAGACAGACGGACAGACGGGGCAGCATGGAGTTTGGAGTTGAAATACCCCTAAGGCGGATAAATGGACTTCGTTGACTATTATGTCTAGAGGCCACCACCTGCGATAGATTAATAGATAGCTTCGCGACGTATGTAATCCATTCTGAATCCCTAAGTCCTCCAGCGTGGGAGCTTTGCCGTGTCAACCGTCTTTATAGCACACGACACGCTATAGCTTCCCACGGCCCTCCTGAGTATAAATCTCTCTTTTTATTTCAACAAACAGAGCTCGCGCGGATAGTTCGATACCACGTCCGTCTCTGCCCCTTCGACTCCAACGACTCGAGCAGTCACATACAACGCCGACACTCCCTCCCAACAACAACATACCAGACGACGCCTCAACAGCAGAGCTATCGTTACCTGGGTATGACAAGACAGACAGAGAGACTAACCGCCATCATTGAAGACAGACAGCGTGTATCAACACGCTACCCAAACCCGAGTTCGAGGCGTCGGTATAAGTAGGATTTCGATATTCCAGATAGAGATACCTACGTATGGTGAGGCGCCATGGCCGTGGTGTCTACCTCCTAGGTTCCTAGGATACACAGCCTTGCCCGCAAGTACCAGCCTGGAGAGATAGATAGATAGACCGGTAGATCGCTAGATCGAGCATAGGTAATCGTCTGACCGTAAGCATCGGCACAGACACTCTGGGAATGAGGAGACAATCTTTCCCGTCAAGGCGCCCATGTACACCCATCCCGAAGCCCAGATTAGCCCCTCTCTGATCTACTGCGGCTGAAGTTGCAAGTATCCGGAGGAGGCGGAGGAGGAGGGGGGGTGTGGACTGGGATGGGTGGCTTTAAGTGGTTCGCGCGCTCAGATGCCACATGCATGACCATCAAGGTCGTGGGGACCGTCGATGCTTATATCGACGACATTCCATCGACGAATCCCCGTCATCGTCCATTTAATATCGTTTAGGTTAAAGCTATCCGTCTGTATTAAGGTATCCGCTAAGTTCCGCCTCCCTAATTTGGAAGACGCGGCGGCGTTGATTGGCTCGTTTCCAACTACCTACGAGCCCGTCACCTCTTGTTAGGTATATATGTTAGAGATATTGGAGTAAATATAGTAGGAATGGAAGCACAAGGAAGGGAAGACGCCAAATTGTTTATCTCTTTGCATTTCTATCCACTCGCGATAATCGGATTGATCTGCACTCTATCTAAGCATCTATGTAATATTGGCTAGATAATAGCGCCCTCTTATCTAAGTGTATGTACTGCAAGTTCTCGATCTAGTCGAAGACGATGACGGCTTTGATGGCCGACTTGTTTCGGATGCTCTCGAGAGCCTCTGCCCATTGCTCGAGCTTGAAGACCTTGTTGACAATACCCTTGGTCTTCACCTTGCCGCTGTCCAGGTAGTCGACGGTGGAGGGGAACATATAAGTCTCGGAAAAGGAGCCGATGATGGTGATTTCTAACGGGAATCAGTGTGATCTACACTCAAGAGTATATCGGGTAACTTACCATCACCGAAGATCTTAGATGGGGACCAAGAAACACGAGCAGAGCTGGGGTAGACACCATAGCAGACAAGCTTGCCTCCCCGGCGGACGTAGTTGATGGCATCCTCGAGGACCTTGGAGCTACCGCTAGCCTCGACAACTACACGCCCTGTTAGTGTAAATTCATTCAACCCAACAGTTGCCTTCACATACCGATATCGAAGCCATATGGGTTCTCGTTCCTGATCTTCTCCCACTGGGGCCCGGGGTTCGATCGGGAGAGAGGGACATAGAAGTCGGCGGCGTCGAGACTCTTAGCCAGTTCCATCTTCGAGCCCTCGGGGGCAGCAATTGTCAATTGCGAGACGCCAGAGTGTCTGAGGAATTGGGCCATCATTAGACCGGTAGGGCCGGCACCGATCAGCAAGGCGTGGGAACCAGCCTTAGGAGCAATCTTCTCCAAGCCGTGCAAGGCGCAAGAAGCGGGTTCAATGAGGGTGGCGTCAATATCACTAAGGTTGTTAAGCTTGAACAGGCGGCCCTGAGTATAGGAGCACTGTAATACGAAGTCAGCGAGTCAGTCGAGCCAGAATGAAGACTGGGGTACATGCGTATTCAGCAAAACCGCCATCCAATCCTAAGACACCATGGGCCTTGAAGTCCTCGCAGAGCAATTCCTGGCCTCTTCGGCAGTAAAAGCTTTTAGAGTGCGAGTCAGTTACATCACGCATAAAAGAAGACACGATAGAGAATTGCCGCATACCAGTGACCGCAGAGTTCTGAGTTATCAGCAGCGACACGGTCGCCGACCTTAAAACCCTTGACGTCATCGGCAAAAGCTGGTTTCTATGGTAAGCTTACTGTATAGATAGAAAGGTTATACAAATCAAGTATCTTACCAACGACCTCGCCAATGGTCTCATGCCCAGGAATGAGGGGGAACTCAGCAATGAATTCTCCCTCATGGATGTGCAAGTCGGTGCCACATACACCACAAGCCTGTATAGCCATTGTTATTATGGTAGCAAAATAGGGAGAACAGACAGTGCCGACTCACCTTGACCTTGATGAGGACGTCGCCGGCGCGTAGCTTGGGCAGAGGGACTTGGACAATGCTCCATACCTCTGGCTTCTCATATCTACGGGTGAGGCGGTCAGCGTACTTACAGACGACAGCAGAGCTAAAGAGCGTCGGGTCGAAGATAGAAGTTACCTGAGAGCCTTCATGGTCTGGGGAAGAGAAGCCATCTTGATTTCTAGAAGTTATGAAGTTGTCGTAATATGAGGGGTAATCCACAAAGAGCTGTCCGTCAAAGAGCAAGGAGAAAGCAATGGTGTGTAAGACGAGATGGAGAGGGGGGGATCTCGTTTAACTAGGTTAGCTCGAGACTGTATGTAGACAAGTTATTTGTAGGCAGGTAGCGAAGGTGAATTAAGGTTCATGTTAAAGAAACTCGGGAAGAGGAAAATTTCTGGAAGTATCTCCTTATTATCGGGGGACGGAAATCTTTTCTAATAGGATGGGCTGAGGTCCCATGATGCGTACCCATCTGCCACCAAGAGCTAACTTAAGGTATCGGCCGATGAATCGAAGGAGGGGCAGCAGCAGCTTGCTCAACTGAACCCCGCTGTGGGACACGAATGTGTTCACCACGCAGGTAACCTGACAAGCTTGGTAGAGCTTGACTGATGAGACGGCCGCCCCCGGTTTGACTAGAGTTAGCCCCACTAATGTATAAGTCAGTGAAAAGGTACATGTATTCCGTACCTCCTCCTAAGAAACTAACCCCACGGGAGCCCCACGTATTTGAATTGCCGTGGCCTGATAATCACATTAAGCCCTCTAGCGACATAACTACATGCATGCTGACAGGGCTTAATGAAGAATAATAATGAATATTTAAAGAAAATAAAAGACTTAATTATGTTGTTTTGTTAAGTGTGTTAAGTGTGTTAGCTACTATGTAATTTAACTACGTGGGGCTCTTGTCCCACTAAAACACTTACATACACGTCCCTATCTTAACCTGGAACTGTTCGAGCAAGCCTGTTATCGATGAAGTAAGTCCATAGCTTCAGACGTCATCCTACCGGATCTAGCGGCGTCATACATCAATATGTATTTCCCTATGAAGCAACCAGCAAAATCTAGGTATACATTTAAATATCATTAGGTAATGTATTGTCTATCAGCCTCCCAGCAATGTCTGTCTCAATGAAGCTATGAAGCTGCTCATTCTCGCATTGGCAATAACTCAACCAGTCCGAATTATTCAATATTATATTGATTTTACTCCTAGGTATCTTTCCCCATGCGTTCCGGCGTTATGAGGTTACATACATATATGGCATGGCCGGATGATGTGTACTTAGTCAGTTGCTTTATTGGGGCTGCTGGGCCATTGGAGGTTGAGATATTTTCGAGAGTTTGTTGATGAGTAGACGGAATGCCACTTCTCTCTACCTGTTACGTCTGTGATACGTATCATCTTATGATGTATTCGATGTAACTTGTAGTCCAGTCCATACGAGCAGCCAATGCGAGGCTTCAACGGGCGGCTGATCACCGAGATTTGTAGTAGCATTTGCAACCATTTTATATAACGTAGCGTTTTGAAGTAAATAATTACGCCTTAAATCATCACTGCCTTTCTAAGTAGTTTATAGTTGACTACGACAAACCACCGAGAGACCCTGCCTACATATTCATGTCGCGGCTTCGTGCCTATCAACAAAGCGGCGTGGCTTACCAACGCTGTAACATAGACAATCTTTGGTGGAAGTCATTATTGTGGCTGTACTGTTGCGTGTTTGGCCAAGGAGAGACTTGCATCTGAACCAAACTGACCTGCATGTGTCGTGCCTATTGTTCATTCCAAATCGCCGGCTATCAGTACAATCATTCCATACCCCGTGACCCGTACTGTTATAGCGGGGTTTCTGGATTACCTAACACGGCTGTTCGACTAATAACACCAGTGACTGATGGCGAATGTCTAGCTGCGCCACTCCAGGTAATTATTGAAGTTGAGCAGGCTACTCTTCGAATTATATACATAGGCAGTAGTAAATCCGGGGTTGATTGTATATATCCCACCCTTGTACTCTAAGTCTACTTTGGACAGCCAAGAACATTTGGCTTCTGTACTACAAAACGCATTTTCGATACGCATATGTAGGCCGATCTGATCCAACTTGTCTTGAGATGATTTCGGCCGACCTTTGAAATAGTTCCTTCGAAGGGACATCTAGATCATTAGTCAAATCGCACGTTGAAATTGTCCCTCCCGAATAAACTCAATAGATACCATCCTGCTTCCTCGGTCGAACAACACAGCCTTTACTGGTCTAGCATCCGAGAAAACTTGATCCAAGTCAGATAGTCCCTTCACGAGAAGCTCAATAAATCCGCCCTGGCAGTTTCACGATGTCACATGCGGTTTCATTGGGGAAAATTTTGGTTTTCTTGATGGCAAAAGCATGTCCCTGATTCATAGATGATTTCCGAGGATTCAACCTCCTAATAACTCCCACCCGTGCATCCGAGGTGTTCCCCCACCCACGAGTTTATATCACGCGAGCAAAAGCGCGACTATGCAGGTGCTCCAATCCCTAGAGTACATGTCCACGCCGGCTCTCATGTGTGTCGAAGGAATTTTCAGAGTTTAGACTAAGCTCCCTACGAGGGAGGAGCGCCACTACCACGGCCACGGCCGAATCCGCCACGGCTAATACGAAAGTCAGTATCACAGCACCATAAACAATATTTCAACGATGGGGTAGACTCACAATTGAGGGTTAAATTCGCCAGGAGCACCACCCTCTTTACCCTCGCCAGCATCCCGTCTTCGGTAGCCACCCTCTCGGTCACCACGGTCGCCGCCACGTCCACGGCCGAACGGTCTTCTCTCACGCTCGCCCTCGCCCATCATGCCTCGAGGAGGAGCATGCGATCGCTGTTGCTTGATGTGTGTGGCGGGGACAATCTCAGCAGGGAGGTGGAGCCATTCGCGGAGGTAGTCGAGACCCTCGGGGGTGAGGGTGTAGTAGTAGTATTGCCAGGAGAATTGGGTCTTGACGTAGCCGCGAGAGTTCAAGGACTGGCAGGCCTTGACGACGTATAGGTTCTTCGTGTCGACATCCGGATGCTTAGGCAGGTTGAAGTCTTTCTTCGCGACCATTACGCCCTCTCGGAAGAGGTACTACCAGACGCACAGAAATGTTAGCTTTCTTTTCCCTTCTCACGATTCGGGAAATGGTGGCGGAGACGATGATGATGATCTAACCTCGTGGATCTTCTTGCGGTCAGCCTTCGGAATCAGCATCTTGGCGGTTGGTTATGGCGACAAGATGTTGAGTTGGGGGTGGGCGTGAGTGATGTGAATTGGGCGGGCTGATACTTTTGATTGCAATGAATTGAAGATGGGGTAAATTTTTGGTTGTGCGCAAAAACCCTATGGTGGAGAGAAGCGATGGCTGAGTGTGGCTGTGTGGCTGTGTGGCTGTACCCGGCGCCTGGCCCGTGCTTCAGCTTATGTAACTACGCGATGGGAATTGAGTGCAGTGGTAGAATTTCTTGGTTGCAGCATCCGTAGGAAAGGTCCCTACATATGGGTACTTGTTGCATTTTCAACCCGTAAATCAATTTATTACGTCAAGGAACAGTATATCGACATAACAACAGGCACAATTCCTAGCTATGACGCGTTGTATGTGAGGAAGGGGAAAAAACAGATTTATATAAATATGCTTACATACACGATAAGTCATGCAAACGGCTTGATTCCAACGGATACAGGACAATTCAATAGAGTGGGATGGGAACTGCCATCTGAGGCATTTCATAGATAGACAGCCTAAAAGAGAAGAGAAAAGAATAAAAAAACTCCAAAAAAATTGGTAGCTTCTCTTTGATTGAGCGTGTCATCCTTAGTGCAGGGGCCATGCTAATCTTCTCTCTGCGCACATGTTAGTGTGTGAATCGAACCCAAGGCTCAGTGGGTAAACTTACGTATCGTTTCAAATTGACCAAATGCCCGAAGGCGAAAATTACTCCCTAATTTTGCATTATATAGTCTACTCCAGCAGGGTCACAGGACTAGCCCGAAGAAACCCCGTGATGACTCAGCGGGGACGAAACCTTGCTAAGGTCCGCGGTTTCCTTGACGTTCATGTGTACATGTACCTTGCATTGATCAACACCATTGCATCCTCAGCCACCGAGGCCACCCTTCAACATCACAACCACCATCAATAAATATCCCGACAGCACTCGTGCAATCCTAATACTAAGTAATACAACATGGCGCCCAAAAATATCAACGTCTTCGTGACTACCTTTTCAGGCTTAGGCCTTCCTCCCACTCTATCCTTCCCGGTACCTACATCTTCGACCATCTCTGACCTGCGCGACCGCATCGAAGATCGATTACCACACACGGACTCGAGACTTGTCTTGACGACTATCTCAAATAAGCAACTCATTCATCATTCAAGAGAACTAGTTTCCGACCTCTGCGACGTCGATGATGAATTCATCTCTCTACGTTTATCGCTTCCACTCTGCGGTGGCAAGGGTGGTTTCGGCTCCCAGCTCCGAGCGGCCGGTGGTCGCATGTCCTCTAGGAAGAAGGGAAATCGGGGTGATGAGAACGCATCTAGTAGGAACCTCGACGGGCGTCGATTACGAACAGTCAATGAGGCCAAGGCGCTAGCCGAGTACCTGGCCATCAAGCCAGAGATGGAACAGAAGGAAAAGGAGAAGCGACGTGCGCGGTGGCAGCAGATCGTCGATGCCGCCGACGAGAAGGAACACGAAATAAAGAATAGCACGAAAGGCCGCTTAGATGGCAAATGGGTCGAGGATAAGGAAGAGACCGGCGAGCGGACGCGAGACGCCGTCCTCGCTGCTATCAAGGCCGGAAACTACAAGGACAACCTCATCGGCACATCCTACGACGGGTCAACATCTACGGAGGACGCAGGGAGTGGTTCGGCAAATGAGGACGACGATGAATCCGGGGAATCAGGCAGTTCAAAGGCATCCTCTCCACCACCGAATGTGTCGTCTAAGAAGCCGCTTACGAGAGCATTCGCTGGTTTCGACGAAGATGACGAGTTCATGAGTTCTTCCGATGAGGACGAGGATGAAGAGGACAACAAAAAGTAAGGAAACAGCATGGCATACAATATAATTAATAATTAATGTGTTGACTGAAATCGTCCACCAACAAATGCCGATAATGATGGCTCTCCCCAGAGGATTACGCTGCCTTATAATGCGATTATTCCGCACATGCCACAGACCGTATCGTACAAGCTCAAGTAGCGAAGACTAGTCGAGTATGTGGCTGCTACTTGCAGCAAGTTTACAGAAGGAATATAGCTAGGTCTATGATTCTTGTAGAGATAGTCTCCTCTAGGTCTAGGGTTCTGGACCTTTCAAGGGCCTTCCATCCTATTTGAACATGCTACTAGTCCACACACATTACGTCTAATATACGCGCTCGTGTCTCATTCCATATATCGGCTTCACTCGTGCCAAACGCCGTACAACACATACGCCATACCCAGCTAGAATACAACTTGAAGATCTACAATACTGACTTGGATGTATGGGGTTGTCAAATATCAGGATGGATACCCATTAATCTACTTAAAGATCTAAGTGTGTCTAGGAGCTCTTGAGGGATAATATCTAATGCATATCATTAAATGGCATGCCGGACGCCCAGCCTCCAAACCCTAACTATGAGGTTATCTGGCATCATTCTCTTCAAGGCTCAGCTGAGTTCTTTCCAAATCCGCCGCAGCACTTTTCTCCGCTTTCATTTCCGCTTTCGCCTTCGCCCTGGCGTGCGCTTCAGCTCTCCATTGTGGCCCGTATCTCCGTACCGCCCAGAGGGAAGGGCTGAATAGAGCCCAAAGGAAGGCGACGAATGTCCCCGTCCAACCGATGCCGATGCGGTCGATGAGGGGGTTCGCGATGGCGGTAGCACCCGCGCCCATGAGACAGCGGAAGAGATTGATCGCGGCCATAGCCGTGGCCGGCGTATCCTGGTTTATGTCCACGGCTAGTACGTTAAGCGTGGTGACGGCGCCCGTGGCTAGGTGTCCGGTGAAGAAGAGCATGACGAGGGGACCGGCCAGGCTGGTCTTGTAATCCATGACCCACGCGTACGCGATGAGCACGAGGCAGGCTGCGTAGATCAGCGGGGTGGATATCTGCAGCCGAGCGAGCTCGATGGGATATTTGGTGGTGTCTTCTTGCCGGTTCTTTACGATGGGGATTCCGTGGGCACGGGCGACCCGACGGTAGTTCTTGTCGAGGATCCGGCCCACGGTCCAGCGAGACGTCAGGCTGCCCATGCCTAGCGGCAGAAAGCAGAGGCTGGTCTTCAATGAGTCGAGCCCGTAGACTGCCTGCAGTTGTGTTGACAGGGTGCTCAGGACGGCGGAGTAGCCCGCAAAGAGCAGTGAGCTATACCACAGGATCACGCCTGTTTCTTTCTCGCGTGCCAGCTTCAAGGACGCTAGAGGATTCAGGCGTTTCCGGCCTTCCCTCATAATTGGTACGCCAGTGTCCGGCTTCTCCTTCTTCTCTTTACTTCGTTGCCGCAGGTATTGCCACACCGAGAGCTGCCATCTGGGCGGTGGTACGGACCCGTTGCCTACCACGGCCCGACAGGTTTCCGGCATGGCGACGACGACGACCGTGAGGAAAACGGCGGCGAATATGGTGAGGAACCAGAATATGGATCGCCAGCCCAGGTAACTGTCGAGAAGACCGCCGATTATAGGGCCTAGAGTAGGACCCAATGTCATAGCTATCGTCGCATAGCCGATGTACTTGCCGCGGTCCGCCCGTGTCGACACGTCAGCAACGACCGCGGTGCCTATGGCGGTGGTCCCGCTACTGCCGGAGCTCTGGAGGCAGCGCAGGACCATTAGCGCGGCGTAGTTGTTCTGCAGGGCCAAGCCGATGTTAGCGCCGATGTAGATGACGAAACAGATGATGTAGGCTGGTCGTCGACCGGTTCTATCAGAGAAATTTCCAATGAAGGAGGGTGCCAGACCTTGGAAAATCTATACATCCTATGAGCAGCGTTTCTTTTCAGCATCCTAGCATCCTAGAAGGAGCTTGGAAATTCTCTGTCACTTACTAGGTACGTCGTGATGGTCAATGTGATCAGGGAAACCGACACATGAAGGTCATCTGCCAGGGAGTTGAGAGCCGGGTAGTAGATGCTGCTGGAGAACGGAGAGATGACGGCGGCGAATGTGGCGGTAAGGATGGTTGAGATCTTGACCGACTCGCTGAAGGTGCTGTATGGAGGTCCTGGAGGACTTTCTTCTGCTGTCGTTGTGGCATGTTCTCCTGTGGTGTCCTTCATATGGACTTCACTCACATCTGTAGGCCCCTGAGAAGATTCCAAGGGAAGAGTTTCGCTTTCCAGCGGACGCGAGGTCGGGCTATGCAGTTGGTGGCTGGAGGATTTGATGTCATAAGTCCCATCGTCCTTGTTATTATTACAATCATTTGTTGTGCCCTCTTCCTCTCTTACTGACATAGGCCTCGATTGGATTGGACTTGGGTCTAAACGGTTATCGGTGGGCGGAAATTCATTTGTGCTTTGTACAGCTGAAGTTGATATCCTTGGGAACTGAATAGCTGTAACCATTGTGAATTCCTATCTCTGGAGGTTAAAGAAAGTGAACTGTCTTCCTATGCTGCTTTTCTATGTAAAACAGCTAGGAACATAATCGGAATCTGAACTGTGTAGCTTGTGTTTTGGCTCTACTACTCTGTTTGTCTTAAGGAACCTTTACGGCTTTTATCGCAGAGTCCGCCTCTCCGTCGATAAACTCCGTAGCAGGGGTTGAAAGACCATCCCAATAATCAATCAATTAATTCAAACAACGAATATTGTGAACAAATCAGAAATAAATTACTTGAATTAAGTTCAAGACAAATCAGATGCGTACTTATTCCGTTTGGTTTTGTTTATTCGTAACACTATAGCCACATATGAAATGAGAAGAACTTGCGGAGCGGTCATAATGTTAAACAAACGGGGACATTCAGAGAGCGAATGGCCATTAGGTACTCTGGATGAAGGTCTTAGAGGACAAGACCAGTGTCATCACTTATACCTAGCAACGGTAAATTGAATGTGTGCTCTAAAACCGATTGGCCATACAAGTGTCTAACGATTATCGCTTAATAGGAGGTCTAGCCAAAGAGTTCCCAAGCCCCTAAAACAACACCATCAAAGTTATCTAATGAAAAGTAAACCTGCTTTATCTCTCAAGAGTTGTGATCGTTCTGTCCCATAACCTCTCAGAGCAAATTCGCTCATCGGGAGCTTCACAACTATGTACATTAACGTGCCTATGGAGTAGGCTGCAGGCCTTGAGCACACCCTAGGATTCCCGCCACTCGATTTGAGCTGGACCTAGACTCTCTTGCATGTGTTCCAAAACTGCCAATCTCACGGGGATTGAGAAGAGCTCCGGCCTGTCTCCCTTTGTATCTGGTTCTATTTCCGCGCGAGAATCTAGGTGTAATGCGACTATGATCTCCAAGGATGTCAAGTTTTGTTGAGTGTTTGCAACTGCCTGCATGAATTTGAGCAAGTAAGCATCTGGCAGCGTAATCCTTGTTGATATTTGTGATCTAGACTCAACGAATAGCTGGTCTTATAGCATACTTATGGCTCGATCTGCTGCCTCTCTCCCTGTTTCTCTCTTCAAGCCGACAGTGCCTACCTATGACCCTAGGTAGCAACATGAGACTACTCACCGTAGAGACTTCACAAATTCGAAGGCTCTGTGACACAGCATATGTGATAGATCTTGCACACCGCCCTGGTATCGCCCAAACCTACCTACGTAGTAATCGAAACCGCTTCATGATATCAAAATATAATAAACGCCAGTGACTATATCAAATCAGGTTCATACAGCCAGCCATCTCAGCTACATCAACTACTTTTGTCTATTAATCTAACCCCTCATACTCATACCATATAAGGATAAATTGTAGATCTATCTAACCGAATGCTATGGTGATTTAAACGATATATTGTTGAAGCACTCACAAGGAATAGCGTGGCGAGAATTTTGCTGATATCTAGACAATGGGACATGAATCCAATATAAAACATAAGATTTGCAAACGCCCTCCGGTATATGAAATAGCAGACAGTCGTTGATCCGCGTATTTAGGTAACGTTACGGTCTTTACACACAAATAGACAAACATCATTGGGAGGCTAGGCATTGAGGAGAACAATGGCTTGGCTTATCGAGGGCAAGATAATCTAGGAGGAAAGATATTTCAGCAATTATTTAGAACATAGTACTCATCTCCGTTGATTTTAGTCTGTCTATGTAACAGCATCATTTTTCTACGTAATACTCTTCACTCATTTTACTACTGGATGCCTTTCTTTACAACCGCCGTCCTCGCGGCATTTGAGTATGCCCGATAATACCGAGAAATCGGGCGCGTCACTTCCGAACTTAGTTTGTGACCTTGCTCATCTGGACCAACCGTTTGACGCCGACCTATTCGCCATTAGCTTGCTTGTTCAAGAGAGAGTCAGTTCATTGAACATACCATCCAGTTGCCGCATTCCTCTGTCTTATCACGCTGAATCTCTACCTGAAGTCGGTGTGCCTCGGCATAGTCCTTGCTTTCTAATGCCTGGGCTAAATTGGTCAACTCCTCGATCGTGTCCGGTTTGACCAACTCTTCATTGTTCAGGTGGTCAAACAACAGCCCGAGTCGTTTCTGTGTATCTTTAACTTGCGGCGCAAAAGAAGATGGCGCTTTGCCAGCTACCCGTTGCATATCGCGACTAAAGATGTCCACCAATTGCTGGGCGTTGGCGGGAATATGAGACCGGTCACCAGGAGGGTGTCTAGCTTTCGTCGGGGCCGCAGCTTTTGGGGGAGGGGGCGCAGGCGAAGAGGTGGAAGGTGGTGGCCCGGCACTAGCTGACGGCGGAGGCCCAACAGGAGGTGGACCTTGCTGTGTTGGTGGTGGTCCATATGGCGACGAGGCATACTGAGATGGTGGCGTTGCCTGAGGAACGGGGGCATAAGGGTTTGGCGGACCTCGATTAGCACTCGGTGGAGGCGCGATTCCTGGATGCGGAGGAGGCTGGCTTATCGTCTGAGGTGTCGGAGCTGGAGCGTATCTACTCGTGGGTGCAGCAGCAGCTGGTGGCGGGTTGTAAGGAGAGGCCGTTCTAGGGACAACATGACCCATTGGAGGCACTCCTGGACCACCGCTAGGAGTTTGCGCAGGCGGAGGTGGGGCGTATGTTTGTGCAGCTGAAGATCCAGGTCGAGGAGGTGGTTGCATATGACCGGCTTGTGGGGGACCGCCAAGGGGTGACATCACTCGTGGAGGAGCTGGGCCCTTGGGAGGCGGAGGCGGCGTCGCTGTTCCTCGATGGGAGCCGTACGGACTTTGAGGAGGTGGTGCCACCGGCTGATTCGTCTGGTTTTGGAATGGAGATATGACATTAGATGCACTCGGCGTACTCCGTCTTGGAGGCGGTTTTGCGACCATAGGAACGTCATTCCAGTTCCCACCTTCTGCGGCCCGAGGAGGCTTCGACGATGGAGTAGACGTCCTGGGGGGTGCTCCGAACGACGGCGGAGGGGGGCCGTAGCCGGTATGTTGTGCGGGCCCTTGCGAAAATTGTGGTGGTGGTGGTTGATATCCTTGAGGAGCGTAAGGATTGGCTGCAACTGGTGGAGCATAGGGATTGGGAGCTGGCGTCTGGACGGCGGACGGTGCGTATGGGTTAGCAGGACTAACGCCTCGAGTAGGTTGAGCAGGCTGAGGCGGCTGGTAGCCCCCTGCTACGGGTGTGGCTCGCGATGGAACGCGCGAAGTTGCGGCCGCCCGTTGGGTTGGTTGTCTTGCAGCAGCTTGAGGGGAAACTTTCTGTGTCGCCAGCTGTACACGCTCACGTGCCATATCGGCGGCGGCATACTTGGCTGGTAAAAGGCTCAAGTACTTGTGAGCAACTCCAAGCTGGCCTTGGGCCGCCACAATGTCTGCATATTCGATATACTTGTCGTAAAGCGAGGCCAGCTTCCAACCTGAAGTGAGCTCCGTCTCAGTATCTCGGAACTTGGTCACCTCACGGAAGACAGTGACTTTCTCAATGAACTGCTGGATAGACCTTGCGTGAATTGAGAAAGTAGAGTCAGTTGCCTCGGTCATACCGGCCTTCTCGGCCTCTTCAAGCTCAGCAATCCAGATGTCCACAACCTTTTCGAGTTTAGAACCGACTAAATAGCAGAAAGAGGCATCCTTTCTAGATCCTGATTCGAAGATGCGATCGCCCAGGGCTTCACACAGATCCGGGAACTCGGTGGGATCTGCAAATGTGCAAAGCGTCACCATGGTTTCCTTCCAATCGGCGAGATCGGCATTGTATACGACGTCCCAGAGGTTCTTGACAATAACAGAACCTAGAAGTCGCAGATAGCTCGGCATGCCGGTCTTTTGAGACAAGTAAGCGGACTGAACTTTGTCAACCAGCTCCTTTCCGCCACAGTTTGCAATCATGAAGGCGTCCGCCATACGCCCTTCTTTCAGACAGATCTCCGTAGCATTTTCAAATCTGCCAAGCATCAAAGCTTTCGTGATTTTCTTCTCGACATCACCATCACCCTCGGCGAATAAGTGGAAAGGATTGTTAGTCTTGGCACCCTTAGTAGCCGAAAGGTTCGCCAAGAAATCCTCGCCGTCACCCTCTGCTCCGTCTGAGAAGAAAGTTGAAATCGATTTCTTGTGAGTCTTTACGTTCAAGCTTGGCTTCTTCGCCGGCTCAGTTTCTTTGGTCTCGGCTTCCTCAGCCACACCATTGGTAGCTTCTTCCTCGTTAAATCCCAAATAATCCACAATTTGTTTCCGAGGATTCTCAGTAAGAAGTGTTTCCATCACGCGCCATTCGTCTTTTTCCTCGTCTGTCCTGGCATGCTCTATATGCGATTCGCATATGGCTGCAATATCTCCCGACTTCAAAGACTCCTCAAACTTGTCGGTAGCAATCCCAATATCCGAGTCAACAGAAAAGTGGGAAATCTGTATGGTAGAAGAGCGTTTCTGACCAGGTTGCGAGGGTTTTTTCTTAAAAATGGTAAGCTTGCCACCAAACCCAAACGAAACCCCTCCTGGGTTCTCAAGCCACCTGGGAGTCTTCGCGAGAGAGAATGCAGCACCCTGAGGTTGCCTCTGAGCCTGCGTGAAGAAATCTTCGCCATCTAGGTTGTTTTGAACCGTATTCTGTACTGCCGAAGGGTTGGTGTTCTGAAGCGTCTGAATGGTGATCTTCCCATCGAAAGATGCAGTAGCCGAGAGATTGGGGTTGTGAGGGTGGAATCGCGTCAGGAAAGTCCAGTTAGTAACCTCCGGGAATTCTCCATAGCGCTCGCCAGTCTGAGGGTTCCAAACCAAGGTCCGGTTATCTTTACCTGATGAAATCAGGAGATCACCGTCTTGCTGGCACCAAGAGACCGACAGAACACCCTGCTCATGACCCTGTAATGTTCTCTCTGGCGCATTGGAGTTCCGCAAGTCCCAGAGCAGAATAACCGGACTTGTATCATCGGGCGTAGCAGTCAATAGCTTCGTGGAGTTATTCGGGTCCCAGGCGATGGAACTGACAGCCTTCCGATTGTTGTTAAGCGTCAACGATGCCTTCTTAGTCTTCAAATCCCACACTGTAACAAATCCACCCGAACCACCAGTTGCAAGAATATGGGCGACTTTCACATTCCATGATACACATTCTAAGTCATCCGACCGAGCCGCAGCAGTTCCCAGTCGGAAAGCACTCTCGGGGTCGTTCACGTCGTAAATGAAGAGCTCTCCCTTAGCCCCAGCAGTAGCTAGGATCTGTGGTCTTAAGGGGTTAAATTGTAGCGACTTGATCGCTCCAGTGTGCTTAGTCGTTCGCGATATTAAAGCATCGGATGCGCCCGAGATGAGTTTCTCGGCATCCCACAGATCGAGCGATCCGTTTTCGAGGGCACCGGCAATGATGCCCTGTGGGTATTCGTCGGACGCTTGGCCCCAGGCGATGTCGTAGAACCTTGCAATTGACCCGTCAGTACTTTCTAGAAGCCATTAACGTAAGGCATATTACCTGGAGTCGGCGGCCAGACTCGCGATGGGCTGTAGTTCAAGCCCCTGTTCCTGGTTATCGAGACTAAGATCCCATAGTTCCAGTTTTGTCTCGTCCGAGAAGTCGGCATCTACAGCTCCCGCTCGAGTTCCCGTTACCAACAAAGGCTTTCCAGTGCCAGGCGACCATGCGAAGGCGGCGGTACGCGCGATCTCGCGCAGTCGGACCATGTTGGTTTCAGGCTAAGCGGCACTCTCGCCCTTGTCTTGTCTGAACTGGTCCGGTCAAGTCGAGAAGGAGAAGGAGGGTGGGAGGCCGGATTTAAAACAAAACAGAGAGATTAGCTTAAACAACAGCTGGCATTGGGCTCTACTAGGCCAGCTAGGAATTTGGGAGTGGTTCGTAGCGAGGATATTTATTTATTATTGCTTGTCTGGTTTGGAAAGGTTTAAGTTGCCAGATAATGTACTACGACTCCCTGGCTGTGGGCAAACGTGAGAGCTTAGAGGCCAAACCAAATCAAGGCCGTGCACAATCTGTTCCTTCAATTGCTGACTCGGCTTGTGGGGTCCCTGCACAGACCACCTACCGTTAGTCCCACGTGACGGGAAGCAGGTTCTTGATACTAAGATATGTACCCAGTACCAGGTAGGTATAGACAACCTAAATGTACATGTATGCGTATAAAAAAATCGATAACCTATGAGGTCACAATAGAAGGTTAAAATATAAGCAATAATACATCAAGAGGCCGATCATTTTAGGTATTTCCAGAAACACTCTTGTGAGTCCTAAGAGTACCTAAGTAGCGTAGGAAATTAAACGATGTAGAGGACATCAAGTATAACTGCTAACCTAAGGAATACTGCCTAGGTATCTGATACTTATTCAACACTCATTCGTTCACTCAACTTTAGCTTTGGAACTTCGCGGCTACAATCAGGCCTGCATGAGTTTTGGAGCATTACCTCATCCCTGCGACATACACAGAACAGAAAAATCCGGGGAGGGACGTGTGATTTGCTAGTTCCGAGCAACAAGAATGACGGACTCGGCACGCTGGAAAGCTACGGTCTACGTCGGGGGCCTAGCCTCCGTGGTCACCGCCGGCAATCTTCATGATGCATTCATACCCTTTGGTGAGATAGCAGACGTGACGCTGCCCAAGAACGAAGCGCCGAACTCGACGGAGCCCCACAGGGGATTCGCGTACGTGGAATATGAAGACGCCGAGGATGCCAAAGAAGCCATCGACAACATGGACCAGTCGGAGCTTTTCGGTCGAGTCTTGAAAGTCTCTGCCGCCAAGCCTCCCAAGAGCGCGGAGGAAGGATTGGGCAGCAGAACCGCCGTCTGGGAACAGGTACGACTATACACTATCTTAATAAGTTATATGTGATCACTTTTCTAACGTTGAAACCAGGAGGGATGGCTCGCCGAGCACGCCGTCAGTGAGGAGGATCGCGCGGCAGCTGCGGGATCTAAAGCTGGGGTTGATGAGAGACCGGATGACCCTATGCAAGGACTAGAAGAATTAGATGTAGCTGGACCAAAGCCGGAATAACGAGGCAACATTTCACTCATGCCATGTTCAACTACCTTCTTTTTTTATTTGTTATTTTCGCATAGCGTTGGCGTTGGAAATAGGTAGTAATCCAGCACAGAGGGCAGAATAATGTATGGAACTCGTGACTGAAATATATACGGTAGCATTATATATACGGCATGATGCTTTTTTGAGATTTCTGTATTGACATCCCCAACTAGAGTAACTAACATCATGTACAGGCTAAGAAAATGTCCTGCTAAACTCGCTTCGACAGCAGTTCTCGTCGCCTCGATCCCATGCCGGTGCCATATCGACTTAGCAGCCTAATGATGTTCGGCCTCCTCTGGCCCTCGGTTTGAACGATGGAGTCGGAGGTTCTTGTCGACTGTGAACTTGCGGTAAGTCGAGTAGCAAGCAGCAAGGACGCCGAACGCGACGACGACACCTGCAGGGTCAAATAGTCAACAAATGATGCTTTCCTCTTGGTCGTCTTGGAGAACCCTCTGGCCCATATGCATAGGATTTGCGTAGGTAGACTAACCGAGCGGGATCAGTTCGGTCGGGATCTGTCGCAACTTTCGGAGACGCTGCGAAACGGTGTGCGCTGTTTCATTTATCAATACACGACCCTTCTTGTGCGATAGTACGCGGATGCGAGTGATCATGGGGAAGCTCGAGGGCTCGGTACAGGGACTCAATGGCTCGCGACGGATGAGAACATACCACTCTGGTCCTCTTTCTGCGTGTGCATGGGACATTAGCAAAACGTCATAGCTGTAAGGTATGTACTAATTAATAGCCAAAGGACAAAAGGGCGCACGTACGGGAATAGGACGCATCATGCGTCTCGTGGGCATCATTCGAAGAGCTCGAGTAGGATACATTTTGGCGGGATGGAGGGGAGATTGGAGACTATTTTCTGGTATGGAAAGGTGACGATGCCGAAACTGAAGCTGAAGCTGTTGGAAGTGCAATCACACGTCTTACGGTTTCCCTGCCCGTATGTGTGGTGTTCAAAGTTGGGGGGGGGGGGGCAGCTGGGGGGAAGGGAAAGCTTTCGGTTGGCTGTAATTGGCCTGGTCCAGTGAAAATAGCGGAAATGACCATTAGTGGGGCGATCCGTCCCCAATCCGGCCACAGCATCAGGCCACCCGAAGCTCGAGCCACCGAAAAACACTCACAAAGTGACAATCTAATGATTCGATCGATTTTACATATCAGTCGTCAATTGGTCCGCCCGCTTTCCCTGCTAACCTCGCCTACCTCCATCGCCGCCATTCTCTACATCACCTACTAACAACAAACTGTCATTGACACTCTCTCACCACCTTCTTCCTCCCACAAGCCTCTGTAAATAAACCACCAATATGTCCGACGACGACGAGCTCGTAACCAAGCCTTTCAAGTTCGTCACCGGTATGTCTACACCACAACTGACTGCATCTCCGTTGTCCCGAACTTTTGCTAACTATTGCTTCACAGCTGGTAAGAAAACACCTCTTCCCTACCCCAGGCCCCGATGCGACGAACCAAACGACGCTCGCATGTCATGATTAGACAATTGCTATACGGATTGCTGTTATTGTTTCCTGCGAATCCAATTTTAACTTGCGCGCTGCAGGTGTCGATGCTCGGTTCCCCAACCAGAACCAAACCAAGCACTGCTGGCAGAACTACGTTGACTACCACAAGTGCATCAACGCCAAGGGCGAGGACTTCGCCCCCTGCCGTCAGGTATTAGCTATAAGCATCTCCACACATACAAATAGTTACTGATAGCCTCAGTTCCTCCTCGCATACCGATCTCTGTGCCCGAGTGGATGGTATCAACGATGGGATGAGCAGCGAGGTGAGTACGTAGTCATCCTACATTTGTCTCGATGCTCACACGTTCCCAGCGGCCGGAAACTTCCCTGCGAAGTTGGATTAGATGCACGTCGAAGTTTTGTACAAGCATCCGCCGAACCAGTAGGGGCGGGCCATCGCTATGTAGTAATAGAGCCTTGGACTAAGCCAACAACTAGAGATTCGCTACGAAGCTCCAGTGTGCCTTTTTTTATTATTATGCATAATGCCCTCTGTATCTTTCTATCAGTCGAAACCGCCGAACAACGAGATGCCTGATAGCCATTGAACCCTCTTGGAGGATGCTTGCTAGTCACTTGTTTTGCTAGATCTAACTCTCCAGTTCTTGAAACGAGTGTCCCGAAATGCTTATGCTATTCACGCTAGACCATGAGACAATCAGTCGTCTCAAGCATATGTTATGACTTCTTAGGTTTCTTTAACCATTGTCAGTCATGGAAGCCTAGTGTGAGGCAGACACAAACATAGCTAGGCTATCAAGAGTGTCCAAGCGTTCCAGTAACTTCTCTCACCTCTTAGAAATTCGCACTCATAAATAACTAGATCAACATCCTACTTCCTACTTCTCAAGCAGCTCAGTCTCCATCAGAATCATGTTCACTAGACTCAAACAAGGTTCATACACGATGACGTTCCCTCAATTCTCTCACCTCCCTACCGAGTTGCGTTTGCAAATCTGGGAAGAGGCTCTGTGCCTCGAGACCACAAAGCGACTAGTAGTCGTCTCCGCGGACTCCCTCAGAATCCTCCCAACGAAGCACAATCTCTCGCCCTTCCTGACCGTCAACCATGAGAGTCGCGAGCAGGCCAAGGCCTTCTACACCTTCACGGTCGACGTCTATCATTATGCGACTCCACCCGAGGCTCAAGACCAAGCACCAACCGAGCAGCTCGGTGGTGACGAGGAGCCTCACGACAACTTCTCATTGGACAATGACGATAACGACGGCAACGATGACGACTCCTCCTCCTCCCCCTCCCACTCCGATTTCGGCGAGTCCGATGAAGAAGAGCCGTGGACCCAAGATACCCTCGGGCCGCCTGCGGGGAAGCTATACCTAAGCATCACCCGCGACATCTTCATGGTAGGCCTGCCCTGGTACCCGGACCAGCGGGAGCGGCGCCTCCTCGCGGCCGAGGCACCCTTTCGGAGGATACCCTGCACGTACCTAACGGCGCCGATCGCGGACGGCGACGCCGCGCGCGTGCAGCGCCTCTTCAAGCACACATACGAGCCGCCCGCCGACTGCGACTCCTGGCTGAACATGAGCGAGGAGCAGGAGCGCGCGCAATCCCGACTAGGGACGCTCTTCGCCGGGGCGCCGTACACGTGCTACATCTTTTACCACTTCAGCGAGGGCGATCCGCCGAGGTTCGACTTGGATCAGGTGCTGGCGAGGGGCGGCGAGGGCGCATTTCGGTATTTCGGCGCACGGGTCAAGTACTCGAGGAATTGGTGGCCGAATATGGTGGATAAGACGAAGGGTCTCTGGCCGTGGTTGAAACGCTTGTGAGGATCATTGCGGATATGATGGCTACTACAACGGAGACGACGACTGATACTACAGAGACGATGAACACTACAACTCGGAGGGCGAGCACGAAATCGTCCAAGGGGTCGAGATCAATGACTCTTTCACTTGATAGACATGGGCTATGACGGAGTAGACCTGTGATAAGATGGATTCCCCGCCATCCTTAGATGGATTCTCAGGCCCAATACTCTCGCAACCTCTCTGTATGTTGGTCGTATCACCGTTAGGCCTAGAAACATACGGACTTTGTCATACAGAAGTAGTCTATTGATGAAAGGGGACCTTTCTTAGACACCCACACTATCACCTAAATTACCATCACGTGCCCATTTTTGCACTCGACATGAGTTTGACTTGTAATTGGAGAGAAGCGGCGAATTAGTCCATCTTGTCTCAACGTCAAACCAACCCCAGGGCCATCTATCAAGCCAAGCAAAGAAGAAATAAACACCGTAGGTCCTTGTCTCAAAACCGATCATGGCAGGCTATCGTAATCATAATAACCAAGTCACTGTCTAGCTTCATTGCTCTCTTTAATTGACACCAGGTCTCCCCTATGTAAGTTCAGGCGTCCACTTCAGCGAGAAACACAGTTTTTGTCACATGAAGTTCAAACAACTAGCTAAGCTAATGAATCTTATATCAGCCATTCCTCCACGTCTGACCGACCCGTCCAAGATATATAAACCAAGATAACCTTAGGACCCCTAACAAAACCAAAATTCAAAGGCTGGGTTGGTACAGCCTAGCGATGTGCATTCTTACTAAGTATCTCTTACTAAGTATCGTTAGGCCTTGAGGTTCGATTCCTCTGGTGGCCAGTATTCTTTTTTCCCCTTTCCCTTCCCCCTTTTCCTTCCATCTTTCCCTTCCCCTTTTCTATGTTAGGTAAGTTTTATCTATCCCAACATCCAACTAAGATAAACCTAACGTTAGCATACATAAAATTTCATCCACATAATTCTCATTTATTTGATCCGGTTGTTAATGATTTAGTATCGTGAATTACCATACGAGTAATATCGATAGGGTCTTTTCTGATCCACAATGCTACCAAATTGCGTCAGTGTCCTATTTCAAGAGCCGGCAATTCCTTATCAACGTGTAACCGCAATGAAGAGAATGAAAATTACTGAGATCGAATCGCGAGTAATCAAATCTTTTATCAATGCCTCTATTCGCCCTACCACTCAGAGCCAATTGTACTGTCTATAACGGTAATGCCACCCTTCCGAGGACACAGGATCGACCCGGATGACGTAACTTGAAGAAGCGCGATATTGTCATCGGAGATCCAATCGCGCGGAATGAAGAAATGTCGTTTTATGCCGGCGGAACCTCCCGAGGACCTCAAGTGCCACGTATACACACCAAACGACTGATCGAGGAAGACAAGCCGTTCGTTGCGGAGGACGTTGAGCGGAACCTCGATCCGGCTCATTACTTCTGTTGGTATAGGGATAGTAATCGCTTCTTTCGACGACGTTCGCGGATCGGTCATGCCATCGAACAAGACAACCCTTGGTTTAAGTTTCGTCGAGGCTGATCGTCTAGAGATATTCACGAGTATGATTCCTTTACAATGGGTCACTAAGATTTTCTCTACAGACTCAGTGACGCAGGGAGGACTCGACGATTTGTCATCGGACCTTTGGTCCTGTCGAGGAGGCTCTGAGTTGACAAGGCTTTTGGGCGTGAGCTCCTTGGACGGAAAGGACCAAGCAGATACTTCGGACATATCCGACCAGCTCTTCACGGTGTAGCCTGTCGATGTGATCGCTATAACATGTTCCGGTGATGATGGGTGTAGAGCCCACTTCGAGGTCGATGAAAGGTTTATCGTATAGGTTGCTTTGTGGCATCCTGGCTTCACCGACCACAGCTGCACTGATTGCTGAGAAGCCACTAGGACAATGCTTGAGTCCGGGGAGAGAAGCACCTGCGAGATGCCGCCGGGCTCTTTTTTAGGCCTAAACCTAGTCACACGATGATGCTTCCATCCGGTAGGCGTCGATTCGACGCAGACAATGGTGAGTCGACCACCCACTTCGCCGTAGACGAAATGGCAGCCGTCTTCGCTCCATACTAGATGCTCGATTGCCATCCCTGTCGCAGTCCGATCAACTTGATACTTTTCTGCGGTACCGTAGTCCATCAATGCAACCAGTCCGTCGTCATCGCCTAATGCAACAACGGTTCTTCGCGGCATGATGGAGACCAAAACCACAGCTACATGGTTATCTACGAATGACTCGGAAGGATAGTTTGATTGCTCGACACTTTCATCGGGCGCTTGGCTGCTGGCTGGGTTGTCGTCACCTGCAGAAAGCCTCACTAGAGCATTCGGTTCCCAAATATTACAAGAACTCCCTCGAATGTCGAAAAATCTTCGTCCATCTTGACTGAAGCAAAACCCGGTGATTACATCTTCGGATGTTAACTGATAGATCAATTTATACGTTCGATAATCATATAGTTTGATGCTTCCTTGAACACCGAGTATAGCAAATACTGTGCCGTCCGGGCTAACGTGGATGTCAAATGGCCACTGCCCTGGATCCGGCGGGTGTTCTTGGTATTTTCCATCCAAAACGTTGAGTTTGAATGAATACCCGTCCTGGAAGAGCCCTATCAGTTCTTCGCTATTAGGATGCCATGATATTTGTGCCACAAACGGTGATGTTGATGTTCCATTATATTTACTGTTTCGACTAACCCGCCTTAAGACTTTCGCAGGAGCAAGTGACCATATAGTTAGGGGGAACCTCCGGTATACGACGGCAATTCTCGTATGATCAGGACTGATGGCAAGCACTGTTGGAGTGCTTAGAATTGTGCCTTCAAAACTCTCAACATCCCTTAACAGCATTGGATCAAAAATGCTCCAGTTGTTGGTCCCTTCAAGTGAAACCTGCAGTACACATTGTCGATCTGTTCCAGCCATCAAGGATGTACTATTCTCAGCAAACTCTAGACATAGGCCTTGCATCTCTGGAGGGTTTGCGAAAGTATTCAACAGGTGTCCTGTTTGGCAGTCCCAGACCTTCGTCGTTCGGCGTCCGTATGTTGCAATTCGATTGCCGTTCCCGCTGAAACAAATTGCGGATACTAATTCTGCATGGTTCATTGTATGTGTTTGGTGGAACGTAGTACAGTTCCAGACTGAAATCGTACCAGCATCGTTCACTATGGCGAGATAACGCCAGGAACAACTCATCAAGGTGGCTTGATGCTCGCTACCAACCGAGACCCTAGCCAGACAGTCATCCCAGTCTTCCGGGAGCCCATTAACTTTCAGGGGCGATGACTCTCTGCCAACAGTTTTGTACATTGCAGAGCCTTGAGGACAGAAAGGCACAATGCAGGTATGGATAGCATCGGGATCCTGGGATAAGATGCTACCAAATCTACCTGGAAGTTTGAGAAGATCTCGAGACCACAGATCGAGTAATTCCAAGTCCTCAAGGCGACGTAAAGAAGGCTGCCGAGCAGCATCGGCATTTCGTTTCCGTTTGATGAAAGCACTCAAGCGTTGAGAAGTTTCCAGCAAAACCTGAAACTGTCCTAGCAATGCTAGAACTTGTATCCATACGAGAACATGGTGTCTCTTGAAAAGTTTCATTAACAAGTCCAATTGGTCATCGAAATCATCAGAGTAGCCGGGAATTCTCAGATGATGGAACCAGCATGTTGCCCGGTATCGAAGAAACTGAGCGCCGGCGACTTGAAGCTTAGAGCGGAGGGTAGGGTCTATGAGGGCTGATATAGACTTTTGAAAAAGCTCGCCATGTGCATTCGAGTCGTCTAACGAGAATGGAAGATCTGTTGTGGTTGTCAGATATTCACGGGCGGTTTGATGCAATAACCCGATCTGGTTCTGGCCCTCAATTACAAGGAACTGCCCGCAGAGCTTATTGATGGTACTCTCCATATCTAGAATACGACCGAAGTCTGGTTCTAGGATTGCTGAGAGCTCATCGGTCGAAACACACCGGCGAGCATGTATGGCCCATAGTAAGAGTTGTTGGGAGAGATTTCGATCAGAAGGTCGCCTGATTCGCGATATAGAATCCACCATTCGCTTATACAACGAATCCATTCCTGGAGGCAGCTCTTCAAGCGCAGTTCTGACATCGTCGTCCGTGTGACATTCTTTGATCTCTTCTAATATGAGATGAACCCAGAGAAAGTTATTGTGCGCTTGGTCTAGTATTTTGTTAATCGCTTCTGATTTCACGGCTTGATCCCAGCTCAAGTACTGAAACTCTTCCTCGACATAAGTACGTATGTCAGCGATCTCTTGATCAATAGAAATTAACGTTGAGCGTGATTTTGTCGCTATGCGTCTAAATGAAACGGAAAGTCCGGGACTAAACCTGCTCGTAACGAGCACATGGATAGGCGTTTTAGAATCGTTGATGTCGCCCAGGAGTTCCAGGGCCTGTTTTCCAAAGCTACATTCATCCAGGCCATCGATGACCCAGTAGAAAGGGGGACAGAAATCCATCTTGAAGAGTAAACTTAAAAATAACCGCTTCCATGTCGACTTCCAATCAGCTTCTTTGGGTTTGTA
Organism: Xylariaceae sp. FL0662B; assembly: GCA_022376535.1. Taxonomy (NCBI): domain Eukaryota; kingdom Fungi; phylum Ascomycota; class Sordariomycetes; order Xylariales; family Xylariaceae; species Xylariaceae sp. FL0662B. Next base: position 208,917 of record JAJJKD010000060.1, read on the forward strand.
ACCACCCTCCGCCAGACGAACAAGAGCTTTCCGGTATGCCGGGACCTGGGCTGCAATTTGGAATGCCAACGATCTGAGAAGCGACGATATGGAGCGTTTTGTCTCATCGCCATTTCGGAAGAAGAAATGCTGTACAGCGGCGCTTTTTTCTCGCAGTTCGTGGATTACAAAGGCAGACAGTACCGACTTCCCTCTGGCAGGACGACCATGAAGCAATAAAAGCTCAGAATACGGCCTGGATGAGCTCCATGACTGGACTTCAGGACGGTCTAGAAACCATTCACAGGTATCCTCCGCTCGCCGGCTCCAAAAGTGTTCGAAATCATGTTCCATATTGTCAGATACAGTTAAGAATGTCCGAACTATGCTGAGTTCATCTACGGCGGATTGGGTGTCTTTTTGATAAGTCAGTCTTTCATTGTCATGTTGTCCCCAAACTTCACTTACTATCATGTAAATGAGATGATACGAGAGTCTTAAGAGCTCCTAAAACAGCCCGATAATTGGTATCTTCTGGGCTCACGAATTTACACACACCGTGGTGGTCTGCGTTAAGTGATCGGGAGATCTCGCCTGGATAGCCAAGCTTAGCCGAATCTTCGTCGAGGATCATCTATAATTTCATGAGATTTATATCAAGCTACAATTAGAGTTTAGCGTATAGAGCTGACTTACAGTAGAGATCAAGCCGATTGATGTCTGCAAAGATTCATAAAAGGAAAAGATCTGGAGCTGGGCCGCAAGGTGACGAAACTGTTCGTTCACAGTTCTAAGGAACGGCCCATGCTTGCTAAGCTCTGCGACGTATTGTTTCGGCGAAATGCGAAAGCTGGCAGAGAGAAGTTTATTCAATAATTCGGACAAGTCGGCACCTCGGTGCGGCGTCGAGAGAAATATGACAGCTTTAATGGACCGAGTAATACTCTGATAACGGCTGTCCAACTGTGCGTCAATATACGCCTAGCGAAGCGAGTTAGGAGCGCAGGATTGGCCGTGATCATATAGCATGTCTTACCTTCTTAAAGACCAACCCGCCCATGGAATGTGTAACGAATATTAGAGGAAACTTTAAGATATCAATGGAAGGGCCTTCTTATACAAAATTCACAGCTCACCTGGCCTAGGCATAGATTTTGACCGCTCTGGCTCCTACCGTAAAGCATGTCGAACAGAAGATTCTTTGCGAAATCTGTTATTCCCAATACGGCACTCTGTGACGTCGACCGAAAGTCTGCGTTGTAGCCGAAGGTGAAAATCCTAGCGCGGCTAACATCTTGATCACACGGAAGCCATTCTAAGGGCCAGAATAGGTTAAGATCATGATTGTTTGACCATGTAAGCCTACTTGAACCACCCAGCCCATGAATGAATATGATATCGGCCGAAGGCTCTCCATCCGGGGTATAGATCAAAGTTAAGCCAAGCGGGTCGTCTTTTCGTTCTGGCAACCGAGGTTTTGACCGGACAAAAAACGTTGTGGATGACACTGATGCATTGGACGGAGGATGATTACGTGACGACGTGTCGTCACTATTCTTCTGCTGATGATCATGGCGGCTAGTATCTGCAGTAAGCGTCAAATCGCAATCTGAGCTTCGTCTTCGTTCTAGGTGGTCCCCCGTTGAAGCCGAAGCTGCGGATCCGGCTCCCCTCTTGCCCAGAGCGTCACTAATCCGGTGGCGCTTGGAATATGAGAAGAACTTTCGATGGAACTATTTATTAGTTCGATCCGCTATCAGTCTTTACTGTGATGTTTGGACGGAGCTTGTGTTTGCTACGTAGTAATGCGCCTAGAGGGGACATCGTGAAGTCTTACCATTCTTGACTGTGTACTTCGGAACGACCACTAAATGCGACATAGCTAGTTATATCACCTGAGTCATCGTGATAGCTCTGGCTGTGAGACTAAGCTGGGAAACCTTCCTAGTGAAGAATTTTTTTAGTAGTTTCGTATGGATGTATAGAAACGACTGTGTCTGACAACACTAGAAAGTGGAAGAGGTAGTGAGTTCGCAGCCTGCTCCATCCACCATGAGTATCTTCCCGGATTGCGGTATCTCGTGCACTAGGTTGAGCCTGGGTGTAACATTGCGGGGCTGTGCCAGGATTCACATATGTAGTTATTGCTTAAGCGCTTATATATAGCCGCCGCAGTCAGCGGGTCAGCCATTAGGGGCCACAAAGACCCAGGCAATACATCAATTAGAACGATCGGGGTCCACTCTAAAGAACTAGGTAGCTATCGAATCATAGGAGTCGGGACGACAGGAAGAGTGAAGACCTCGTCCAACATCTATCTATAAGTTGATAGGCAGGTGGGCGATATAGCCCAGCCACAAAGGTAGATAGAGAAAGGCTGCGAATTTCTACAATAAGCTGAGGTGTTGTATAGTAATTATCTTACAGAAGCATTTACTAGTATATAGGATAATATAGCTTAATGCTTATGATTTACTAGTCTAAAGTATTACATTTTCTGTGATACTATGAACTTAGCTATAGGTAGGTGCTGTCATGATAAGATCACTTCTTGTAGTAACACTGGAATGTTATCTATTCTCTATCCTTAGTATTATCTAAGCCTAGATCTTCTCCAGCGAGGACCAAGTTTCATTTCAAGGAACAATAATAGACCACAGAGACCGTTAAGTAACCCGAATATTGTGAAACACCACCCTGGACCTACTACATCTATTAACGGCTGCAATAATGCAAGGCTACCTGCTGCGAGGGCGCATCGAATAATATTCGCTGCCGCCGCCGCCGTAGACGATTGATCAGGGTTCAGATCCGTGATCAGGGTTCCAAGGGCCTTCTGAAGATTAGGAATGTCACCAAACAAGAAAGGAGTATAGCGGTCTTACAACAAACAATGCAGTAATCGCGAATCCGATAATTGTCTGTAATATTAGGGGCCCAGACAGAGGCTGACATGGTAAGAAGCAAGACTTGTATATGCGTATACAAAGGGGGGAGAAGGCTTACAACTTGTCTTTGCACAACCCAACCATAACTTATTGTTGACAATGCAGCAGTACCAGCAAGATAGAAGGAACTACGTAACCTTGCAAACTCAATGGGAAAATTATCTGATCTGCCGACCCTGTTGTCATTTACCTCGAAGCCGAAATCTTTTGCTGTTCTAGCATAATCATAGTTGAGAACTTTACCTAAGGAAGTTTAGTTAAGGCTCTAATACGGGGTATACGCGTTATCGAGACATACCCCAGACATAGGTGCTGATGAGGCAACCGATTCCAAAAGGAATATAGACAAGCCCTGCTTGCAGCTCCCCGTAGCCATAGATTTCGATGAAAAGAGTGGAAAGTGATCCTTGAATACAACAGTAAGTTGCGTAGTATATGCCGTTGCAGAGCAACACGGCGAAGACGTCTTTAGAAAGGAGGAGCTTCAGACAAGCCAATGGATTCGGGAAGGATATCATGCGTTCTTTCATGTTCAACGAGGGACTTTTCTCCTTTCCTAGCTTCTCACGAAGAAGAGACAGAAGAGTCCGATTAATACCGGTGGCGCCTAAGTTACCGTTACCCACAATGCTTCGGGCTGTCTCTGGCAGCGCGAGCAAGACAAGGAGCAAAACTATGCCCCCGAGGATGGAAAGAAACCAGAATATCCATTTCCACCCCAACTGAGCTGCAATAGCACCACCAAGTACTGGGCCAAGAGGGGGTGCCACGTTTGGACTAGAAACAATTAACAATTTCCCATCCAACCAGGACTTGAAGCATTACCCAAGGCAAAATATTCCAACGTAGAAGCCCCTCTCTGAAGGACTAGCAATGTCAGAAATGACACCATATCCTAAGGAAATTGTTCCTTAAGTAGTCAGCCTCGTCGACTGTTGGACCAAGTACACAAATTTTACCTGAGCTTCCAGCGCTTTGAACCATCCTTAATACCAATAGGGCCGCAAATGAACTCTGAAGCGCCAGGCCAATATTGGCAACAAGATATATCGACAAGGCTAGGAGGTATATGGGCCGTCTACCCAACTTATCGGCTGCATTTCCCAAAATAGCCGGAGTGATGCCGGAGACAATCATATACGTAGTGATGGCCAGATTCACGAGACCGACTGTAGTATCGAGACTGTTTGCAATCGATGTGACAGCGGGATAGAAAATAAAGCTGCTGATTGGGGAAAACATTCCAGCCACAGCTATAAGGAAGACAATCCACCGCTTCTGCCGTATACTGAATGTAGAAAACGGCTCTGCTGACTCATTATCGACAAGGATCCGTTCATTGGGTATAGACTCAGTAGACTTTTCGCTCGACATGGCTATGGATATAGATTCAACTTCACAGTCAAAAGTAATACAGACTCACGCACCGAAAAGCGCACAAGTTGGTGTGGTGCTGCTCCCTCGGGTTTTCTAACTCTAGCAGCCTAGCCATAGCGGTCGCTTGCGGAAGAATGTTGTATCCTCGGTATGCGGTGATAGGTCGTAATGGCCAATCAAGTGTGGAATAGGGTACAGGCCCCCCTAGTCAACAGCACCAACATGTCACATCTTCTCCGCCTCTCAGCGCTTGATGGCGGCCTCTTGAAGAGCAGCCTCCATAATCTTTTGAACATCAAAATTCAGCTAGGTTGCTGTTTTATATTTTTCATTATTTCCTATAGGTTGGATGAATCCGCTTGTTCGAATCGAACTTCGCTAGAAATCTCTTAGACTTAAGAGCGTGTAAACATCCAGGGACGGAATGGCTCTCCAACTTCAAACAGATCTCAAAGAACACTTAACATCTTCGAGGAATTCTTTAGGGGGCAAATTGCCGCTGGACAATGCTGTCATCAATGGTATGGCGTTCTACATGTTTTCTGGGTTCCAAATCATTCACACATATACAAAAGGCTAATCTTTTCCGATATAGCGCTCCCTACGGAAACCAAGGCCGTGTCGGCCAATCTTTACGGGTCCTCGGATTGGTCATTGACAGCTAAGGTAAATGCCATCGATGTGGACGGAAGGCCCACGCCGTTCTTCCTAAAGGTAGGAAACTACGCTTCCCGAATACCCACCAGTTTATTTTGCGGTTATAAATGAGGCGATTTAACAATAGTGACTACTTACTGTAGTATGTCACAGGTGACCTAGGGAGACATCAGGTTAAAGGGGAGTTCACGGGCATGACAGAGTTGCACAAACTCGCTCCCAACCTGGTCCCGAAACCCATTGCCTGGGGCAAACTGGGTATGTATGAAAGCGTATCCTCCTTGAGATCTGGGTCTTTTATTTCTCGCTTTATCTCTCGAATATCCTTGTTTGTGACAGCTGACACATAGCAGTACGTAGCATAAATACATTATTTTCTTTCAGTTTCATTCATCAGGCGCGCTCGAGGACGCTTGCTAGACTCCCTATGAAGGCGGGTGTTGCAAACTAACACGACATGTTTTCATGTCTAGAAGGACGCCGTGTCGGATACATACTTCTTTCTCATAGAGTACAAGGACTTCAAGCCAGGTCTGCCAGACCCCGCCAAGCTCGGCACCCGCTTAGCTACAATGCATTTGCGGAGCAGGTCGCCCAATGGCAAATTCGGATTCCCCGTTCAGACCTACGACGGCGCTAGACTTCAATACGTTGGTTGGGAAGAAAGCTGGACAACATTCTTTTCCAAACTCCTAGATGTTGCTTATCAGCAAGCGAGGGAGACGAACGGTTCATGGGAAGCGCTGAATAGCGTCTACAAGAGGGTTCAATCTCATCTCATCCCACGACTCATTGGCGCGCTAGAGTCTGACGGTCGATCGGTCACGCCAATGTTGATCCACGGAGATCTGTGGGATGGTAACGTCGCAGTAGATCGTGAAACTGGAGACCCGTGGATCTTTGACTGCGCAGCATACTACGGCCATCACGAGATGGAGCTAGGCATCTGGCGAGCGGAACGACATCAGTTAAAAGCGGAGGCCTATCGCAGAGAATACCTAAGAAACTGCGAACCCAGTGAGCCAAAAGATGAATGGGATGATAGAAACCGTCTCTATAGCGCAAAGACAAATTTCATGCACAGCGCATGTTTCGCCGGGTCACCATCTCTTCAGCAGTTAGCCTTCTCCCAGATTTAAGAGAACTATCCTAACGGCGAATAGGGCATTCGATGATATGGTGTACCTAGTTCAAAAATATGTTCCGGTACGTATACTTGAGAGTTATTGCTTGCGCAGTCGTGTCGATCAAGAGACCAGACTGCCACTTTAAACTCATTTCAAGTCTGGGCTCATGAAAGATTCCTAATGGGCCATGGCTCATGTTAAGCTTAAGAATTCCAAAGATCAGTCGCTAACTTCTTAATATTATAGTGGGATAATGAGTCTCCTGGATTGGCTGCTGACTCCTCAACGCTCGCCAATTGCAGTTCTGTAATGCTTGATGGTGCTTCGTTAGGGTGTCCTATAACATTCTATGCTTAGTTTCAGATACCAACTACCAGGGTAGGCGTTAGTATTAAACTCGATATAGTCTGCAGAGTAACTAACTCATTATATCCAACAGTACAAGCCTCCATCCCTTAGTCCATAGAATTCTTAATTAAGTTATAGTCGAGTCTTCTCAGAGTTGGCACAGCATAACTGTCTATGGCATCTCTACTATGAACAAAATAGAATAGTTAATACTTCACTTCTTTAACTTAAACTTGATATTGCAGTGAGAGAGTCCGGGCTTACGAAGGAATAAATCAATCCATCTTTAACAACATAATAATAACATATTGTTGCGTAGTGCTTCGTCATTTGGACTAGCCCAAGATGTATTATGTCACTATCCTCGTTTTTCCGGACTAAAGAGAACTTAGAGGAATCATATAAGCACTTACCTTAGCTCCTCCACTTATTAGTGGTTAGATAAGCGAATCGTGTCTGCGTGTTTTAGTTTTAATACAGAATATGTGACCACTTTGTTTCTTTCCAACAGCCACATGCCACCGCATCTGCTACTAGGTACAAGAGAAATCATGCTCCTTTGCTGACAACCGAGTTCTGTTCAGACAATAGCCTTTCATTTCGCCACGCAACTACATACTGCACTGTTGGTTCAATATAACTAAGGCTTTAAGGTTCTCATGCGATCTCTACAACTTAGACTAATAGAAACCAACACATAGGAATGAAAAACAGATCACCCAAAACCAAGCGAAGACGAAACAAGTTCAGGTGCAGAAAGGAAGGGTTGAATTAAAACGACGTGAGTATGCCGTATATACGTGAAGGACGGTCGACGGGAATCATTTTACATCCGATATCGTACACCAAACCCTCATCGCCGATATTTTATACCATATATACAATACACGGCGGCGGCAGTAAGTCTTGCCAGCCCATATCCACATCACTCCCCGGTTGTCTTCATCATCGTCAAGTCGTTTTGGTTAGGTAATATGCGACAGTGACATTTGTAGTTCGTTGAGAAACGCCGTTCTCCAGCACTACTCTTTATGTATATATAATAACAATACTGCATACCACGCTTAAGGGGTAGCGGTGCTAGTCACGGTCGTGAAGCCTCCGGCGATTCCAGTTCAGTCGGACTTGGGGGTACTGTGCGGCCCGGGGGCTTTACTAATGTTTGTTTCCACGTTGCCGTCGGCTTGCGTGGTCGTGGGGCGCGGCTCCTCGTCGCGCTCGGTCACGGTGGGGAAGTTGGTGCTGCGTTGCTCGTCGCGCGGGGGTACAGTGGGGAAACTGGTGTTGCGTTGCTCGTCGCGCTCATCCAAGGCGGTCATGGTGGGCTCGGGAGTAGTGGTTGGAGGGCGGTAAGGGTTGGTGAGAACATCGGTTGGGCGCGAGGAGCTACTAGAGTGGGCGGGTGGGCTCGGGTGGTCGTCGTTTCGCCTCAACCTTCTCAAGGGGTCGGCAGTCTCGCTAGCGCTGCCCGACTCCGCCGGACCGCTGCTGGTGGCACTGTCGCTCTCAGAGAGAGCTGGATCGGCAGCTGCGCTAGATGAGGCGGTCGGGACAGCAGGGATGTCGGCGGGTCCACTTGATGTGGCCGCTGGAACGCCAGCGCCACCAGTCTGCTGAGGAACTCCGGGAACCTGCGGAGGCCAGGACCCGGAGACAGCCCAGAGAGGATCGGTTTGTTGAGGAGGCGGCCAGGATCCAGAGACAGCCCAGAGGGGATCGGTTTGCTGAGCGGGTTGGCCGCCTTGCCGGGGAGCCTTCTCGACGTTAGGACGTGGTGCGGCTGAGCCGCCTTGGAACATGGCAGCCGCTGCCAACACTGCGACGAATGAATGCATTGTTGATGGGTTGTGGCTATTGGTGGACGACAAGCTGAGATTTTTCTTAATGAGGTCTGTCGAGAGGCCAGCCGGACTTGTTATTGTTATTATATTATGGTTGTTCTTGTTGATGATGTTCTGGATGGAGCAGTGGAATGGGGGCGGGCTCTACCCCCTTTTATGCTTCTTCAATCCTGACTTACACATCTCGGATTGACTAGCTCGTCACAACGTAATTGCAATACTAAATCAATCTCGAGGTGATCCACTTCAAGTCCCCACGTTGACTTCACGGCCTCAGAGGTCCTCCCAACATAAGGAATGAAACAAACTATTGCACCTGGCATACGTCCCAGCCTCCAAATCGATCCCTGGTCGCCCCCATACAGAACCGGCTACCGAAGTACCATAGTACAGCATAGCGATGATGTATTGGGTATGCATTAGGTCATTGGACCTGCATGCCGGCCTGCCGGCTTGTAGTTCACATATGATGGTGCCATAGGAAACTGAAAATCGGAGACCACCTTGAGCTATCGAAAAGATCTTCTGTCAATTCCTCTTACTGGTATGAAAGTACACGTAACGCTAGCCACAATGACTAAACAGAAGGATATTCTGTTTATTCCATCCTATGACGTGCGAGAAGGATCCAGACATATTCCTTAGCACTGTCATTGGCCCACTTGGATCAGAGGTCTACCACATACTAAGTACAATTGTAACATTGTTGCCCTACTAGACTCAAGACTACCATTATGCGAGAACAGAGAGGGAAAACGTAGGATCATATGCCACGACGAAATTAAGCGTATACTGGGAGTATGAACCTTGAAGTTGTAATTAATTTGAAAAGCAGTCCTTGCCAGCACGACACTCCCGACAAAGGATCCGCATGCCACTCACGATGAATAATTAACTCTAACTCCTTCGAATTTCTCTCAGTGCGTTAATATTCCGTACCGACAACGTTCTCCTGGCCAATCCACTGATGTAATTGGATTTACTAGGAACGGTTGTTTGTTTCCGTTACCCATTTTTCTCGTAGGCATATTCCGAGGGGATATAGCAGCGACCATGGCATCGTACTAGAAAATCGTGTTTATCCACGTATTGATGCGCTGCCTTCATGTGGCTCATTATGCACAGACTGGACATTACGTATAAGTACAATATCGTGGCTATCGGGGGGCGAGTGAAGTGCTATTTAAAGAAAATTCTTACGTACACTAGTCTTGAGATGTTCTTTTTATGGTAAATAGAACTACGCTATGTATTTGGCTGGGTATAAATGCGGATCACCCTACATCTCGGCGCCGATCTAGCAACTCTAGATCAACCAATTATTTTCGCTCAGGTTAAGGCAACAGTAGCTTAAATAAGGGGGCTAAGGGTAGCTCAGGTTTGTTAATAATAATAGTAATCGCTCAGGGCAACTTTCGAGAAATGTGGAGTGCTGTTAACGAAGAAACCTGATGAATTGGTGCTGCTCAGCACTTTCTCCAGTATCTTAATGGACAATCCATACCTGCTTTTCTTTGGGCCCTAACATAGACGGCCCACCTAGAAAACCCTTCCCTAATTCCTAGAAAACCCTTTCTTTACTCCGCTAAGACACTTAGCGCCGATCATTTTGGTATAAATAGTAAGACCAGAAGTACTTAATTTTGAGAATTGTTATTTCCCTAATACCCCACTATCCCTAATACCCTATAAATAGGTTGAAATATTATCAGTATATATTATATATATACTATTTATATGTGTTTTTAATATATTTTAAGTATTTTAACCTTTATCTGCGGGTTTTAATTAAGCCTTAATTTATATTACTTTTATATATACCTTTTATAGCTATTTTTTATAACTACTTTTTATAATTACCTTTTTATTTACCTTTTTAACTTTTTTAGTAATATATATATACTTTTAAAAAATATAAAAAATATAACTATGCCGATTTTATATCCTTTTAAAGGAGGTCCCGAAAAAGGTCCTTTTATTATTTTTTTCGATAAGGTTTATAACTCTTTTTTAAGCTTTTTATAATAAAACGGCTTTAATATTATAAAAATAGCTAAATTTAACCGCATTAACGGTATTTTTATTTAATATAATATTAAATATAATTATAATTTTCGATTAAAACTATTAATAGTTAAAAGTTATTAGATTTTTTTTAAAAAATTAGATTATTTTTAAAAAGGTATTATTAATATATTAAAGGAAAACGGCCAGCTTTAAACCTTTAAATTCGGCCGAAATTAAAATATTAATACTTCCTTTTTTTATAACTATAAACGATTTTTTAATCTTTTTATTTATACGTATTATTGAAATATTTAAAATAAAAAGGTATTTAATTAAATTACTATTTTTTTAAAATCCGTAGCTATACTTTTAATATAGATATTTACGGCTTTATATTTTAATAACCCCGGTATTATAATCCGAATTCGAGATATTTATAATGCCCGGGTTTTTTTTTATAAGTAGTAAAAATAGGGATTTATTTCTATTTAAACTTTCGTTCGTTATTTTTATATAAAAGAATATAAATACGTTATTAAATAAACTAATAACGATTTAAATCAAATAAAGGCTATTATATAAACCTATTTTTATTACGAGAAAATATAATAGCGCTATTTATATATATTAAATTATAATAATATATATAAAATTAATCGATATTATATATTAATATTTAACGTTATTAAATATTTATTAATAGGATCTATTTTTAATAAAGCTTTCGATATAATTTTATACGAAATAAAAAAGTGGTTTAATTAGTTATTTAAGGTTATTAATATTATTAAATAATAAATTAATATTAATTACCTTTTAATTATTATTTTTAATTTCGATAAATAATTCCGGGCAGCTATAAAAATATAGTTTTTATTTATATAATTCCAGATCTATATATTTTATATTAATAAGAACGTTATTTTTTAATTAAGCCGAAAATGGTTTAAAAACGAATTAATATTCGAAAATATTTAAAACGAGGCTAAATTTAAAAAATAACTAACTACTATTTTTTTTAATAGCTTTATGGGTAAAAATAATTATTATTTTTAATTATTTAATAGCTTAGGTTATAATAATAAGATATTTTTAACTAGCTATTTATTTAATAAAATTCCTTATATATAGGAAAGTATATTAATTTATTAAAAGTATATTGTATATTTAAATAGCGTAAACGAATTTAAAAAGATTTAGGGCCGTTTTATTAATAAATTTAATAATAAATAGTTAGCTATTATACGTTATTTTAAAAAAATCTATTTACTTTTTTAAACTAAATGGATTAATTATTATATAAAAAAGTATTTTAATTTTAATATATAAATTATTTTTTTAACGGAATTTAATAATAAAAGCTTTAAAAGTTATATTGTTAATAGCTATTTAAACCTTTTAACTATCGGTTAATTTATCGAAAAAATAATTATTAATATAAAGATTATTTATATTTAAAGAATGGCTTAAAATAATTTTAAATAACGTAATAAATTTTTTAACTACCGATAGTTTAAAAATATACTTTTATATTATTCGATTAAAGCTATTATTAAATTAATTAAAGTTTATTAAAAAGCTTTTTATTACGTATTAATAATAGCCCGTTTTTTTTTACTATATTAGCCGCATTATTTATATATTTTTCGAGTTTAAAACGGTTTAATATATTGGTATAAAATTTTCGAAAATCTCCTATTTATTAAAGAAAAATTAAAAATTAAACTTTTTAATTATAAAACCGATATTTTTTAATAATAGTATTTAAAATAAAATTTAATTAAAAATAAATTAGATTTTTTAATATAAAAACCGGTAGTTATTTTAAACCCTTATAGCCGGTTATTTAATAGTTTTATTATATTTATAAACGCGTTAATTATTAACGGTTACCGGTAAGGTCTTTATTTTTTTTTAAATTCGATATAATGAAATCCCTTATAGTAGGAATTAATATTATAGCTATTTAATTATCCTTTAAATTAACTACCGATCCTATTATTACCGAAATAAGCCTATAGGGTATTATAAAGTTTATAGTGTAGTTTATAGTATAGTAGAAATAATAATAGTTTATAATATGATTTATAATGTAGTTTATAGCGTGGTTTATAGTATAGTTTATTATATAATAGAGGCTATAGTTATAGTAGATTTTATAATAAAAATTATAGAAGTTTAAAAATAACGGGATTAATTTAAAATACTATTTTTTTAATATTAATAAAGTATTAAATAAGAATAAGGATAAAAATAACGTATTTACGGAGGTACTATAAAAAATAGCGTAAAAAATAGTTAACTTATAGGTATAAATAAT